>JAASAO010001460.1:0-70730 GCA_017311375.1 Mytilus coruscus | reverse complement strand
ATGAAAGTATTAAAGTACGAACGCAACTTTTAATTCTTGTAGCGTAGAAATAGTGTTACTTTTAGGAACTATTTTACAGGATGCCGAGAATATGGAAGCTATTTCACACAATATCGAACAAAATTTGTCTGATGGAAAAGTCGATACCATGTAACAAGAAAATTTGGCCATATTTAAAACATTTCATTTTGTCAGTGTTGACAGTTGAAGTTTTAAAGCGTGCTGCACGATGTTGAAAGCACATATTAATATTGTTTTAAAATATTGAACATGAAATGAAATTTCAAAATTCATTGAATTATGTTTTCGACTGCTAAATTCAAGTTAAAACAGATATTGTTGTGGTTATATAAAATAAAAAGTTTTAGTAAGTTTGAATCTTATGCAACTTTTGGGTTTATAGACATATCTGAAAACTGGCTGCTAGCGAAGTGGCTGCTAGCAGTGGCTGCTAGCTTGAGTCTAGCTCGATTATATCAACTAGAGGAATCTCTATACTTCATCAACTAGAGGTTACAATTTTAAGCTTTTCAAGAAACGGTGAAGGACAATATGTAAAATGTATACCTCATATCTATTCGGCAAATACCACCAATAGACTGACTGGCGTTTAGAAATATTGTTATTCCTGGACTTCTCCAGTCTGACAGTAAAACTATGCTAAATAGGGCGTCCGTTGGGATGTACGTGCTGTATTGTAACGCAGCCACATACTGTTTGAATAGTTATGTAAGGAAAGAAGGACGCATCCTGGACGATCAGGAACCTTTCAATAACTCTTTGACGGGTCCAAATGTACAAGGTACAACTTATTCCCAATATCCAACATTATCTTACTTTTCAGTAGCAGTCGAACTTCCTAGCCTTCGTCCTGGTCGACCCACTTTACAGAACTTACCTGCCTACTGGATAGTTTATTAATGTGCCTGGTCCTAAATATGCATGATATGTGTTCCACTGGAGGTTAAGCAAGCAACAACAAATTTTAATTAATATTTCCATAGTAAAGTTTCTCATTTCACCACCTGTTTTCTTTGTAGATATGTTCCTTTAGTCTGTGTATCGGTTTTCCTTTCAAGTTGCCACATCACATTCAACCTTCTCACCGTAAGTATGTCCTCTTAGAGTATTGCATTGTATTGTGCTTAAAACAAGCGGGAGCTAAAGCTTTTGATAAAAGTGTATCATTTTGGAAAGATTATAACTTTGGTTCCAATTCTTTCCTATTGCAACCTCTCTTACTAGGATGTAGCCGTGTTTGACACTCCATCTATATACGTTGAAATATAGTTCCCAACGCTTCTAATGTTAATGTCTTAAAGGCAAGTAAATAGGATGATGATTCATCTGTCACTTTCTTATGACTTCTGACTAGCCGTCATCATGGTATTACTAATAATATTCATTTGACCGTATGTAGCTTTAAAGTTCAGTTAGATTTAGAGAATATTTGTTTTAGGAAAAGGGTTCTATCCAAAGCTATAACTCGGAGAAAAACAGAAAACACATTAGCTAAATGAAAACGACAATCAAGAGTCCTCAAAGCAATACAAATAAAAGCATATATTAAGCTACAAAAATCTCACAAAGTGCCAGGAGTGAGGTATGATAATTTGCAAAGTACTTTAACAGATATCAAGAGATGAACACAAATCGTTCAGAAAAAAAAATATTGGTGGTTAAAAAAACAGTACAGATTCTTAAATAGAATATTCGAAATTATCTTGGTTTTTAGCCACACCAAATCGAATGACATTTATAAAGTTTATTATCAAACTACTCACGCACCCCTTTGTTCTCTGTTCTCCTAACAAGGTTACAATTTCGTCCAATTACACGCATTGGAGCAGTTTGGGCCGATTCACTCCTAGCACATTTATTACGTTTAAATGTTCAGGAACGATAGATAAAAAATATATAAACGATATAAATTTAGTTTATGTCGGATAGTGTAAGGCAACAATTTATTTGGATAAAGTTCAAGATGAAGTTCGAGATAAGAGTAAAAGAAAATCTCCCATGAAATAAATTTCTGTTGACGTGAATATGGAAGAGATGCATTCTGCATCATGGGTTTTCATGAGTTGAATTATCATGAAACATGCAAGTTTCGATTTATATGGTCATAAATGTAAATTAACTGATTACAAAACTATGAGTTGTTTGGAATACTTGGGATTTTATAGCCCATGAATAGATTACCTCAGCTGTATTTGACAATTTTTTAACCTTTCGGAATTTTTGGTCCTCAATGCTCTTCAACTAAGTACTTTATTTGCATGGACTTTTAACTTTTTTATTCGAGCGCCACTGATGAGTATTTTGTAGACGAAACGCGCGTCTGGCATACAAAATATACGCTTGGTATCTTTGACAAAGAATTTCAATAAGACAGAAACAAATAAACATCATAAACCTCGGAATATCTATAGATATAAACATTTTGTTTACATTTCTATAAATTTACACCATTTTTGTTTTATAGCCAAACATGGGTGTGATATTTGTGCCGATATAGTCTTTCTGTTCGACGACTCTTCATCTATACCAGTAGCAGATCCACACGGATTCCATAAAATGAAAGATTTCATGGTGGCAGTGGTTCAATCGTTCAGTAATTTTGGTCCTCAAATGGGGTCCAGGTTTCCGTGGTATTGGTAGCCCACACTGTTAGAAATTATTTTTACCTTAACAACTTCACCCACGAAGTAGATATAGTGCATAATATGAAAAATTTTCCTGAAATTAAAGGTAGTGCCACGGCGATAGGTGAAGGATTAAAGGTAAGGTTCGCCGATCTTTTGTCTGTCACATTCCCTAATTCAATTTAGTTAAAGATCTTATTTTGTTAATATTGTTTTATCGCTTTCAGCAATGCAATGTTTAAGTAACGGTTCTGATACGAAAATTTTCATTGAGGGGTTGTTAAATTCCATTGCGTAGGCGGTTTCCTTACAACCGACTCCAAAATATCATGTATTCTGCTTGGCGACCAACACGTATATGAATTTATCAGCAGAGCAAACTATAAGCGTCTTTCAGAGTTTTACAAAACTATTTTTCTTATCTTTTGTTTTTACTGAACACCTACTTGTGTATACTAAAGTATGAACTGAAATGAATATTCACCAAAAGAAAATCTATAAGCACTTCTTCAAAAAAAGATAGTTTTTTTTTTTTTTTTTTTTTTTTTTTAAATCTAATGCTATTTAAAGGTTGATATTGTATATGTATTACGATTCATGGTTAAACAGTAAGATTAAAATCTTGATACGATTTGACCTTAGGTCGAAATACCGGTTGAAAATGACAATGAAAAATTCGTTTCTGATTAATGTCGTAAACAACAGTGAAACCAGAGTGTTTGACACTTTCGATAAAAATGTAATAACGAAAATACCGAACTTCAATGAAATCAAAAGAGAGAAATTCCATAAAAACTATCAAAATCAAACGCTCGACTTTATCAACCAACGGTGCGACTTGATCAACCAACGGTGCGACTTGATCAACCAACGGTGCGACTTTATCAACCAACGGTGCGACTTGATCAACTATCATATAACAGCATAAATAAATAAATAATAGATAACGCATGCAACCCTGAATATCTAATTTATTTCGAATAAAAGCGTAACTATACCGGTGGTATCAGTGTTATACATACAATGTAATTGCATGTACTCAATCGTTGGAATGATGTCTCTAACAGTGTGTTCACCATTAAATATTACAATTATTACAGTTTGTGCGAGAAAAAAGTTTCCTACCAAAATTTGGAGGAGAACGTCTATGTGCTGACAAATTTCTCATACTTCTTACTGATGGAAAACATAACCTTGGAGCCCTGCCAAAACCACAAGCTGAGGCACTAAAGGATGAAGGTGTTACCATATTTGTAATTGGTGTTGGACCGAAGGTGTTGATGTCGGAATTACTCGCTATCGCCTCGAAACCAGAATATGTTTTTAATGTTACTGATTTTAACCAGTTGGCTACTATTAACGATAGAATTGTTGATGATGCATGTAAAGTGGCAAGTAAGTCGTTTCTCAATATGATACGACCTTCACATTCGTGCATTTTGCCGTACATGTTCTTATGTCACAATGCTTATGTTAGTACATCACAGTGGTGGTTGATTGTTCAATGACGTCATGAACTTGGGTCAACTGGCGTAACTTATTCATTAAACAGAACTCAAAATTGGTCTAGAGTTTTAATCTTAATGTGAAAAATATATCTCAAACACAATTTTCCTTTACCTATGACTTACTTTTAGCTTTTAAATGATATATATTATGAATGCATTAATTAAAATCGACAATTCCAGGAACTCGCCAAGTTATATTAAAATGAGCTCGAGTGCTTGCAGAGAATATATGTTATGCATACTCAGGATGAAAACACATCGACCGTGCTTGTAATCATCAACGCAAGTACATACCAATAAAACACATAAAGGATCTTATAAACAAACACACAAACATGCAATAAAGTATCGATCATATACACAACAATAATACAAATCGCCGAAAGGATTAATATCGGTCTAACACATATGAAATAAAAGCAACACCATACTGTACTGAAAATGTTTTTTTTTTTTTTTTGTAATAATAATAACTTTGTAATAATAATAACTTTTTATTAAAACAGAAGACAGCAAGCTTACCCCGCAGCCCTGTAGCCTGGAACAGATTTCAAAACATTAATTCCTTATGGTAAATTTCATTTCTTTTCTTTCCACTGTTATATACCTTTGGTACGCATAGATAGAGATGATCAAAATTATTGACCTTGTCCTTTATTGTGTCGTAAATGGTTTTATTTTGGCTCAGTATAGCATTGTTGTGGGTAACAGATGATATGACACCTGCAACAGTACAAAAATTCAGATATTTCTAAGTCTTTCCATTAACTGACAAATTTGGGACAGAATTGACATTTTATGATTGTTTACATTATACTAATGTTTTCAAAATATTTTAACGAACTATAACAACGTGTCCAGTAAAGTTTTCCAAAAGCACTTGTTGAACCTTTTCGCATGGAGTGGCTCATATATAAAGATTATCGTCTTGACTTACAGGAATATAGATGTCAGTTGAACATATTATCGGTCTAATATCTTGAAAATATCAGGGAAAATATTTAAATTTGCAGAGAAAGTCCAGATCTACTTAAAAAAAAAATGCATCCAACGAAATTATCAGGCGAAAACTTATGGCATGGATTATTTGCCCCTTTTATTTGCAATCAAAAAGGTAAACTGTGAAGGTTGCACTTTGTAAATACAGCTGTTTCTCAAACCACGCCTCTTTTGGGAGATATAGAATATTCATAGATAATTAATTTTGTTTACATACAGTATGTTCCCAGTTATGATCTCTATGTTTCATCTCATAGGGACATAACTTGGGAATGTTACCAGTAAGTATACATATGCATATTGTTTATATTGAAATCTGTGGTAATCCTACAGTCGAGGTAGGCCGGGATAGTTAAGAAATTTAGTGTTAGTTTAAACTCTTAGAAGTTCGGGGCATATAAACGTTGAAAATATGCCGCACAGCCCTATATTTTGACCCTTGAAAAAAATTGTAGTGCATATGAACTTTCCATTTTAGGATAGGATTTTTTTCAAAACTTCATAGTAAAAGTGGTACAGTTTTAGCCGTAAAAGGAGTTCCTATGGGAAATTGCATTGTCAATATTTACAGAAATGCAACCTGAAACTACTTACTCTAGGATTGTATGAATTAGATGCAGATACAAGTAGTCCAAAGATCTTTCAGAATTAATACAAACTCTTTCCTCTTGCAATAGTACAAAACTCATTTGACTTCTCTTCCCTTTGCTGTATTTTGCACACATTTAGGTATTTTAGGTTTTTAATACTCTTCAGCTTTGTTTTTAATTTGGCGTTACAACTGTTTTGATTCGAGCGCTACTGGTGAGTCTTTTGTTGATGAAACGCGCGTCTGGCGTGCAAAACTATCAGCGTTGTATCTTTGAAAAGTTTTACAATGGTTGGCTCGATGTCACTGCATGCTTGTGAATGTTTCGTCCTCCCGAAAGTAGCATTCAATACTAGTACATTTTACCAAAAGACCTATCAAATAGTGTAGCCGACCAAATTAATATACCCGTATGTATGATAATAGATAATTCACGATCCATCCTGCAGGTTTAAAATTAAACATTACCAATAAAGATATATACAATATTAAACGAACGATAGACAAAATTATGAAATATCAGGCTAATGTTTTTTGTTTATGTAGAGAAAAAAAAAACATATGATACGATTTTTGTGCGCACAGACAACCACCAATAGATAAACTCGACTCTTAAACTGTTTAGAAGGTCCCCCTAAAAATGAGAGTACAAAATATCTGATTAATAAAAAGGCCAAATCGGTCAAAGGTCAACTCTGCCTTGTGAACTTTCAGTCTTATCTTTTATGCAATAACATGCATATTTCTATGACTTGCTTTTCATGAAGTATTTGTGTTTTGTAGGTTACGCTTTAGTACCTGTGTTTTATCCATTGACAAAAAGAAATGCCATGGCCTCCAGCATTTCAAGGACATGACCAGCTTGCCAATGAGCGCGTTCTACCTTGGTTGACACACAACGAACATAGTCACAAACATGGAGGACGGTGGGATGAATGATCAAAAGAAGGGAGCATATGATAAAGATGTATATTAAAATTAATAATTTGTACTATATGTTTTACTTTTTATGACTGTAATCCTAGGTTTTCAAAAAAGGTTCTGCTGTATGCTTTTTATTATTGATTTTTTTTTTTTAACTTCTGTTAGGCTATTTCTTTATCAGCCAGTTTCCACTTCATTTCTTTGTTCATTGGCCAATGTTAAGTTATCTTGTTTAGGTCTTTTTCTTATATACTATGAGCATCACTATAGATCAGTTATATGTGGTGTAATAAATAAATATAAAGTGTACATGTTCGTCTAGCAGAGTTCATCTATTGACCATGTTAGATTTATGTGCAACTTGTTATTAAACCTATATCTTTAAGACTTTCAACATATATTCAATAATGATTTGTAAAGATGTGGAGAAATTTCTGCATGTGCAATCTTGTTTAAGTTCTTCTTAGTACATTTTATGAAGGAATTTGTCATGTACACAGCAAAAATGCAACGCATGTTTACCAGGTGTTTTGAAAACGTATGGTAAACATGCGTTTCTCATATGTTTACCATGTGTTTTGAGTAACAGGTGGTAAACATGTGTTTGAAACCATGCGTTTCCCATATGTTTGAAAAACATGTGGTAAACATGCGTTGATGAACGTGTGAAACACATGTTTACAAAACGCATGAGAAACATACGTTTGAACACATGTTTACCATATGTTTTAAGAAACACCTGGTAAACATGTGTTTAAAACATGTGGTAAACATATGTTTTAAAAACACCTGGTAAACGCATGTTTTGAGTAACACCTGGTTAACATATGTTTGAAAACAGGCTGTTAACGTATGTTTTGAGTAATACCCGATAAACATATTTATGTTCAAAAACATATGTTTTCATATTTTATATTACTTTCTATTACTAATATTAAGGGTAAAGATTTATAATCCATTTATATTACCATCATAATATGCATTTCTTCTTTTTTAGTGTGATTTTAAAGCAAAGGATATAAACTGTTTCTATTTTACTTGTGTTTTTATGCAAAATTTGATGGGTTGAGATGGGTTTACCGTTATACCTGCCAATCTAATGTCCCTCCAATCCGCCAAATCATGCTACTAGAACAATTGTAATTCTTGGGAGTTTTACAGTCTGGCAATAGCAACCAAGTACCGTCATATGCATGTGATGTCATAATTTAGACACCTCTTAATTACTTCTTTCAAATTTCGTATGTGGAATAAATGTCCTTCTCAATTTCTCTTTACAACTTGCATCACTTTATCCAAATACCACCATTAAAAATAAAGAAATATAACAAACTCGAAAAAATGTGTTTACTCATTAAATTGTTTTCTTCTCTTAGTAAATTCCTCCTTTCTCACAGCACTCTTGTCACACAGAGACAGAACTCACACCACTGAAGAAATGTTTTAAATCATCAGAGAGTTCTATGGAAGAACAACTTATAAACTAATCAAAACTATCAACATAATGCATCAGTGCATAAAACCAGTTTGGGAAAAACGAACCCAAGCTTTGTTATCACCATAAACATTTCAAGTAGTCTTTAACCCGCACTTGAGCGGTTTTTTTCCCTAGTATATATGAAACTTTGGACAGATTTCTCCAGTCTATGTGTAAATTTTTTATTTGCGGGGAAGATACAGGTACAGGGCTTTTGTTAACTGTTAATTCGAAAGAGGATACCAATTAAAGTGGTAATTTATAACCATTAGTCCAATAAAACGAGACGAGCCAAAAGATAAAGATGAAAACAACAATAACAACAGAAAACTGAAAATTGTGCAAAACGAACCCCAAAATAGCTGGGTGAACACATGTACTCTGGAAAGGTAAACAGTTCCTGCTCAACATGTGGCAAATTAGGTTTTAGTATGATTGCAAAGTATCAAAATAAATAAAAACTTTGATTTGATTTGATTCGCCATATATATTGACAAACATGTGAACATATAAGTTCTGCATGGTGGGTTTTCCACCGAATATAGGAAATAGTGTTGCAAGTATTTTAATAGTTCATGAGTTGAAAATTTTACAATTAAAATATCTTGTTTAACCTTAGACTTATAGATAAAGTCCAAGATTTAGCCATTTCAAGGATCGATCATGCTGATAATGTAGCAGTAGCTAGTATTTGTACAGAGCCTTGAAGAGTATGGAATTTAAAAGCACGGCAGTAGGATAATTTAGGATATTTCCAAACATATAACTACGGAAGGACTTGTGATTCTTAACTAATCATATGTTATATTAGTAAAATTGGCTTAAATGACACCTATGTGTCCAAGATTGATTGATTAACGCCACTTTCAACAATATTGGTTATTTCGTAGTAGTAAGTTTTTAATGACAGAGGAATATGGAAGAACCATAGACCTTCCGGGCAGTAAAACTTACAGTACTTTCGACAACTATGTATCCAAACGTATTCCTATGTTTTATTACATTCTATTGTATTTTATTTCTTCTCTGATAAGAGTAGTCCTCAGTCTAAGGTCCCTTTTATGGTAAAAGTGTGTTTGAAACTTCTACACTGATAGCAATGATTTAATTGAACACCACATTCTCTATTTCTTTTCACGGATGCATAGGTACTACAGAGGTTCACCGAAGCCCACCTCTACCTCATGCTTTCAAATATCGGTAAAATTCCACAATTTTAGATGGCAACCTGACCTTTTGACTTTATACCTATCAAGAACCCAGATGATATATCATGAAACTCTAGGCACAAAAATAAGTGTACAACTGAATATAAATTTGCCTTATAAGGCATTCATCATTCTATTTTCCCTTTTTTGTAGGAATTGGTCACAGCATTAGTGTTATTTCTTTAACAATGTGTGTTGCCTTTAAAATTGGTTGGGTGTGGAAATGCAATATGTCGTTTAATAAAAATGTCATGTAACTATATGTTATATAATAGAATAGTTTTTCATGTTAAGGGACTGTGCAATATTTATCTGAGGGTGGGGCCGTGTACAGCAAATATTTAAAAAAAACTTTATGCCCGCCAATATTTATTATAAAAAGTTCTTGCCCGCTTCAATTAATGAAAAAAGTCCTTGCCCGCTGAAAAAATAAAACACACATATGGAAACATGATATTTTTAACTAAAATGCACAACATTCAATAATACATGTATATCAGAGATGATATTTAAACTCAAATGCATATATTTCAATATTATAAAGATTTTATTTTGTGAAGAAAGTCAATTTAGGGCGCTGTGATTGGATGTAAAGGTACAATATATTTTTTTTTTTATCTATGAATAACTGCAGTATGTATATTTACAATATAAATTTTGAAACCTATTGAAATATTTTCTAGAAATTATTTTCCAAAATTTCATAATTTGGTGTAAAATGACGGTGGGCATGGATAACATAAACAAACTCCGTTGGAAGTTGGTCATGATACTATTTGGCTTCAATTTTAAAACAGAATAATAAAGTACTAACACCACACATAACTATTTTATCCAGGTTTTATTATAAAATGTGGTAAATTTAGAATATGTTAGTATTGCCGCATATGACAGAATAAATAGTACCGTTTTCCTATACTGAAGATAGCATAGGAAATAAAAATAAATCAGACTTCAGTTATGTTATACTTTTGAAGCTTTTGATTAGTACATTTGATTTTATCACAAAGAATAGAAATTTTCACTGAGAACAATGCTGTGTTGAGAAAAGTTCTGATTCATCATAATAAGACAAATTGATGGGTACTGATATAAATCTTTATTCTAGGATTACAATATTAACTCTATTGAATAAAATGCACCAAACTATAGTCTTTTGTATTTGTTTTCACCTTTCGCAATGATTAATTCAATTGGAAACACCAGAATTCAAGTCGCGACAAATATTTTTAACTGAGATATTTGCCTTCTTTGCTGTGTAATTCCTTAAATTTATCACTTGGGTATTTCTCTAGCCATAATCTATTAAAAGGAAATGTTCTGGTTAAGTTTGTACTGTTTATGGAGTAAGGCAATATTTAGTCATACTAGAAGCATTTTCAGTGTTAAAATTGTCCATCTAAGAAAAAAGAGGCCCACTTGAGGCTAAATTTAGACAGAATTTATATTCTCCTGTGTAAAGAATTGTTCACATTCTTGGCAATTCATGCAACAAATATTTCAATAGTGCTTCATTTTGTAGTTTTTATCTTTTATTATATCAGGCATATATAATTTTTCATTTTCTACTGTTTGCAAGGACTTTTGTTGGAAATTAATACTCCCAAGGGACATAATTCAGCTTTTCATAGATTAAGTTGTAATTCTTTTAATGTTTAAGAATTTAATTTTGTTATGTTAAAGATTTATTTACAATACAATTGAAGTTGTTTTATGTTTAAGCATTTATTTACCATATGTTATGTTATGTTTAATGTACAAAACATTGTTTATAGTTTTCTAGATATTTTATTTATACAGACAATGCTTAATAATAATGTACTATAAGCAATTTAATATTTTTAAAGTGCCAAACATATATTTTCTTATTTGAGCTTCAACATTCTTTGTTTTTTTTTTATACATTTGAGTTTAATGCTTTGATGCTCCTTTACTTTTATAAATATATATTGTACATGTACATTTTATATATTATGTTGGTCAGTATTTCATTTTTTAAATGATTATTAAAAGCATAAACACAAAAAATATATTGAAGCACTGTATTAGGTTATTTTGTTTTAGATTCAATTGTGTTTTTTTCTTTTAAGTTATGTTTTCCCACAGAAATCACAAATATATGTATTGATAAGAACATTTATACCTTTAAACATGTTGCATTCAGATAATATATAAGTATATGAACTAACATCATCTCAAGCCATTGATATGTTAAAGGTGCTGTTATTCAATTTGATTTTAATAAATAGTTTTAATCTTTTATACTCTGATTTAATTTTTTTATGCACACACGAAGGGTTTTAAAAGTGTCGCCCATAAAATGTTTGTTAAAAAAATATCGACCCGCTCCTTATTTGCATGAAAAAGTATGTGCCCGTCCATGTTTGCACCGCCCCACCCTCAGATAAATATTGCACAGTCCCTAATAAGGTCAGTGTCTGAACATCGTGGCAAATGCGGTGGCATGCATTTCAGTAACAGATTCATGGCATGCGACAGCAGAGGAGGGTTGAAAACGGAGGATCATATCTCAAATCCCGACTTGTTTTCCATACCCCCTTCCCAAGTTAATCCCACATAAGAAATGTCATGTCACAGCCCTCAGCAGGGGTATTTATTTATTACTGACAGCCGATGAAAAGAAATGTAAAATAAATGAATTTATAGTTCAACTCTTTGTAAATATGTTTTCAGTGCAACTATTTGAATAAAAATGATAATTTTCTTTAAATATGAGGTTCTGGGTGGGGGTCCTTTATTATTCCTTAATTTTCAGACCATTAACATTTTTCTCAATTCTTCATTTTATAGTTTGTCCTTTACTTTCAATAATTCTCAATATTTAGTCTTTATAATTTAGAACCCCATGATTCTCAATTGTTATTTATTCAAATTTTTGACTTTTTTATTCTCCTCTCTCCTTTCTTTATTTTATCTCTTTATTATGCACTTTTCGTCCATCATTCTCTGTTCTTTCATCCCAAAACTGTTTCCAGACCCTCACTATACGTAACTATACGCGAATACAAAACCCGGAAATCGTCTCACCGTTACCGTTTTGTATACCATGACGCAAATCCATGGACGCTCACGAGCTGTTGATGGAGGTTTTTACTGTAAGATAAAGAATGAGAGATATATGATATAAAGAACTCTGGTTGTTCAAACTGATGGTCAAACCGATATAGAAATAAATTGAAATAGATGACTTGTCGATTAACTGGGAGAAACCGAGGCGAGGAACGATACAAATGAAAGTCAACGCAACGAAAGTGTTTTTGTTTTGATGGTTGACTTGGAAAGGTTTAAGCACAAAGAAAGGTAAAAATAATTTGTCATTCACATTTTAAATGAATAAAAGCAGGAAGATGTTAGTCTTAAATTGTCTTCACGAATGCTTTGGAGACGCGACGGCCATATTTCCATGACGTCCATAGCCATAGGATATCCCGGATATGTCGGCCATACCGCCACATCGTCCATGAGACGTACAGACTAAAGTCCATACCCTATAAAGAGCGTATCGTGTCGTCCATACTTAGTTTTAATTCCATTGAGCATGTTGAGGTTATAGCATAAAATATAATAATACAACACTACCCAATGTATGTTTGTATCTTGCTTGAAGTTGAACTCAGCTTGGGTGCAGTGTTTATAGTCATGATACTTGATAGTGATCTCGATTTGTATTTCCTTTAGGCTTTACAATTTCTTGACAAAAGCATAATTACTACTTATGTTCACCAGAAAAAAATAATGAGCAATTAACAATCTTCTTAAAATTTCTTTAAAATTAATCAGATTACTTTGTTTTACATTTCAAACTTAACTTATTGTTTTAACCTGGGAACAGTATATCTATATATATGTTCCTGTTTTAACCATGACAAATTAATCTCCCATTTTGGATATTCATTCTTATTTGTTTTATTTTTTTTCAGTTTGTTTTACCCAAGATATTAGACATCCATTTAGAAAATAATATAATTTTTATTAGATAAAACACATTTATAATGTGTACATTTCAAGTTATAACAAATAAAAACATGACAAATAATGTAAAACAGCACAATACATTTTACAAGTTATACTAACCATCTACATGTAAATATATTTAAATACTTTAATTTCATGAATTTATAAATAAGAATTTCTGAAGAAAAGAAAAACCATGGATGAGCGTCTTAACAAAGTATGGACGATGTAAATGTAGTCCTATGGCGTTACATCTTTTCAATGTACAGCCCATACATCCTATGGACATCATGGCAGTGTGGGTGTCGTGTCCTGCATCGTCACGAATAACCATTTGACTTCAGACTTGTAAACAACTTGAAAATCAGTCCTAAGAACATGAAGAACGAGTTTGGATACTTTTAGAATTTAATCTATTTATCATGTTTATCATTAAAATTTATGTGTCATAATGACGATGTTACAAGAGCAAGATACAAATATATTATAAATTACTATCAGAGACCACTGTTTTGTCTTGCCTTGACGTAGTAAAAAGCGAGACATAGGTATGCTGTTTCGGCGTCGGCGTCAACAATGTATTAGTTTGTGATTAGGTCTATATATAAAAGAAGATGTGGTTTGATTGCCAATTTGATGAGACAACTCTCCACAAGAGACCAAATGAAATGACACGGAAATTAACAACTATAGGTCACCGTCGGCCTTCAACAATGAGCCCATACCGCATAGTCAGCTATAAAGGCCCGAAATGACAATTGTAAAACAATTCAAACTAGAAAACTAATGGCCTAATTTATGTACAAAAATAAGCGAAAAACAAATATGTAACACATGAACAACGACAACCACTGAATTACAGGCTTCTGACTTGGGACAGGCACATACATACAGAATGTGGCAGGGTTAAACATGTTAGCGGGATCAACCTCCCTAACCTGGGACAGTGGTGTAACAGTACAACATAAGAACGAACTATAAAAATCAGTTGAAAAAGGCTTATGTTGTACTGTTATATCACTGTCCCAGGTTAGGGGAGGTTGGGATCCCGCTAACATGTTTAACCCGCCACGTGTATGTGTGCCTGTCCAAGTCAGAAACCTGTAGTTCAGTGGTTGTCGTTGTTTATGTGTTAGATATTGTTTTCGTTAGTTTTCTCGTTTGAATTGTTTTACATTGTCATTATTATATGAATTTAGTTTATGTAAAATAAAAGTCAAAATAGATCATTCCAAGTAAATAAGCAATAAGTCAACTGTTTTGGGTGTAGTGATTGACCGGTTTCACCTGACCTTGATCTCATTTTCACAGCTGATTGAATTGGTCAACAGTGTCATTTCGGGGCCTTTTATAGACTATGCGGTATGGGCTTTGCTCATTGTTGAAGGCCGTCGGTGACCTATAGTTGTTAATTTCTGTGTCATTTGGTCTCTTGTGGACAGTTGTCTCATTGGCAATCATACCACATCTTCTTTTATATTAACTCATCAGATGGATACAAATAGAAATACATCTAACAAAACACAGAGTGGACGTGGCTGGGTACTTATATATATCCCAACAACAAAAGACACTAAGTACTAATCTGAGAGTACTCACAGTTACTTACAGCTAGTTCAAAGCCACTAACAATAGTTTATTGTGAACCACAGGTGGTAAGTCAATGATATTTGGTATGCAGTTGTATAAACATTGGCACATCTCATTTCCATGGAGATTATTTGGCCCTATTGACTTTGAAACTTTGCTTAGTTTACATGTATTAGTTTATGATTAGGTCAGTTCAAGGGAACAATTAGTGGTAGGCCAATGTTAATTGGTATTCACTTGCATAAGCATTAGTGCATCTCATTTCCATGGAGAATATTTGGCCCCGCCCTCAGTCATGGTCTGTTGACTTGAAACTTTGCTTAGTTTATGTTTTAGTTTGTAATTAGATCAGTTTAAGATGAAATGCTAATGTTAAGTAAATGACATTTGGTATGCAAATTTATTGGCATTTGCAAGTATCGTTTCCATGGAGATTATATAGCCCCAACCCTTCATCATGGTTCATTGACTTTGAAACTTTTACATAGTTTACAAGTTAATGTTTGTGTTAATGTTTGTTTAAAGGAACGACTTATGAAAAGTCAACATGGTCAATGGTATTTGGATTGCAGTTGTATTAGCATTGGCACATCTCATTTCCATGGAGATTGTTTAGCCATATACCTCGAGTCATTACCAGGTTCATCGACTTTGAATATTTGCATAACTTGCATGTTACATGTATTATTAAAAGTATTGCTATTTTAATTTCAGCATTTGCATTATCAAAATTACAAAAAGGCGAGACATATCTCTGTGATAACAGTTTATTATGTAATGTAAAAAGTCCAGAACATTTGATTAGATCTGTGCCAAACTGTTTTAGGGTTTGTCAACTTTGTCTAGATCTAGTCAAATGATGTCTTGAAGACTATTTTATTTTTTGCAATAGTAAAGTGTCAAAGCAAAAAATAAAATAGCCTTTCAAACGTCCAATTATTGGAATAGGGTTTGTCTGACTGAAAAGAAATTTGACATTTTCTACTATATTTTCAACTAAAAATCTGAAAATTTCTGTCTGACATTTTGTCGGTCATACACAGTTTAGGATACACAGTCACTGTTTGATTTTATATGAATTTAGTTTATGTAAAATAAAAGTCAAAATAGATCATTCCAAGTAAATAAGCAATAAGTCAACTGTTTTGGGTGTAGTGATTGACCGGTTTCACCTGACCTTGATCTCATTTTCACAGCTGATTGAATTGGTCAACAGTGGCAGATCCAGAAATTTTAATAAAAATGGGGGTTGCATTGACTGCAAAACTGGGACCTACTCCAGTCATGCTTCAATAATTCCTTAAATAATCAACCAAATTTTCCCCACAAAGAGGTCCTGCCCCTCTCCCCTAAGTTAACCTCTGATCAATAGCTTAGTAAGTTTACCTGGTTAGCAAGTTTCTGTAAGACTTGTATGTACCCTAAAAAAATTATTTTCTGCTAAGATTTTCAATATTTCCATCCTATTTTACGGACCACATTAAAGTGGGATATTCTTTTCTGAAATGCCTTCTGGTTTTAATACACCCTAACTGCTAGTTTGAAACGTGAAATAAAACATTTATATGGCAGCTGGTACATCTGACCTTGACCTCATTTTCATGGATCATTGCATTGGTCAATGTAAAGTTTTCCTGGTTTAGACTAGTCAATTTCTTAGATACTGTAAAATAGGTCAACTTTTGGTGTATGAAATTATGAGGCATGCATGTCTGTCTAGCAGGGTTCATTTTACCTTGATCACATTTACACTGACCAAATTTAACATCTTTGTATAACTTCAAATTTCAAATTCCTTTATTGCATTATTGCAAAGATTGGCATTGTAAACCGATGCAATATCACCACTTTCATTCACAAAACTGTTATATTGATTTGATATGATGTATAAGAACATTAAAATAATTAAATGCTTTTTGTATAGTCATATTTGACAGTTTTTATAACTTCCTTTTATGCAATTAAACATTTTTCTTTTAGCATTTTTAATGAAAGTACATGTACTTAGAGAAGTAGGAGAAGATAATCAACAGAACAGAAGTCATTAGAGCAATGCTTTCTAGATTATATAGACTAGTAGTGGATTTGAAAATTGCTGTATTGATTCATGTGCAAATAAGGAGTAGCAGCCAACGAAACATTGTGTGATGAAAGGTACATGTCATAAAAGTTATGCCTTTGTTTAAATAATTTTTTGTTTTCAGACTTACAAGTAAATTTTGAGGTCATAGAGGTGAAAGTTTTCATAATCGGGTTAGTTTGAAAATTAGCCATGTTAGCAGTGACAAACTATTCATTTTAATTGGTCAATTTATATAAAATTGCATTGGAAGCTCTCTTAACACTATATTGCTTGTTCTTTTAGTTCAACTGTCCATAAGGGCCAAATGAGCTTTTCTCATTACTTGGTGTCCGTTGTCCGTTGTCCTCTGTTATTTTCTACAAAATCTTCTCCTCTGAAACTACTACAATGTAACTAAATTCAACCAAACTTGGTCACAATCATCATTAGGGTATCTACATGTAGTTTAAAATTTGTCTGATGACCCCACCTGCCAACCAAGATGGCTGACATGTCTAAAAATAGAACATAAGTGTGAAATGCAAGATTTGTCTATTATTTTGAAAACCATTATCATAAAGAAAATCTGATAGAATAGGATTTGTCATAATAAAATGTAGATTGAGAGAAACTTTAAATTGAAAAAAAAAATGAAAAATTATCACCAAGACAAGTTCTAAAAATAATAAACTTGAGAATGGAAATGGGGAATGTGTCAAAGAGACAACAACCCAACCAAACGACAGAAAACAGCCAAAGTCCACCAATGAATCTTCAACACAGCAAGACAATCCTGTACCCGAAGGCTTGCTTCAACTTGACCCAAACAAAATGTGTACTAAGACTTCACGCTAAACTCCAAAACATATAAATGAACTATAATTAAAAAACATACAAGTCTTAACAGAGGCTCTTGATTTGGGACAGGCGCAAAAATCCAGCAGTGTAAATATGTTTTGTGAAATCTCAACCCTCCCTATATAATACCTTTAGCCAATGTAGAATAAACAAACACACAGTAAAACTCTGTTCAAAAGAGGTCTAAGTCGGATGTCAGGATAAGTACATTTATACCAGAAAGAAACTAAGTAAAATGACAATAAAACATAGATTACTAGCAGTTACTGACATGCCAGCTCAGACCTCGATTAAACTGATTAAAGATTATGTGTTCATCATATGAAAATCAAGCACAAGTCTAACATTGATGAAAATTTTACCAATTTTTCGCATTTTGCCTCATCCTAAAAATTGTAAACATGGTAATGAAAACTTAGTACAGAAAAAATTTGATCAGCATGACAAGATCTCCAATTTAAAGACAACATGGAAATCATCCAACAACTCCAAGAGAATTATTGCCCTTTAATGCATTTTGTTTTTCCATATATTTTTTTTTAATTTGCCTTATACTATAATAATTATAATAGATAAATACTGGGTAGACACTGTAAATCACAAAATTATCATCAATGCAAGATCAACTGAAGTCAAAATATGCTCTATAGCTTGTAGACTGTCGCTCTTTATATATATATATAGAAGTGGTTGCCCTTAAATGAGGATTTTTATACCATCTTTTGTGTTTTGAGCAAAAATGTAATTAGATAGAAAGAAATTAAACAGACTAAATGATCTACAAGATATAAAAAAAGATTTTGTCATTCATTCCATTCTCGTCTGCAATGTGGGAGAGTGTCCTTTGTTGAATATGCATTATAGACCTGGCAAGGTTAGCGACACAGGGTCTTTAGAGCCTCTAGTTTTTGTCTTGCCATAGCAAAGTCATGAAGGTGAGACGTAGGTATATTGTTTTTGACAGAGGCGAAGTCTTCAAGATTTGTTAAAATTCATGATTTGGTCAGTTTAAAAGGAACCAAGAAATAACTTATGATAAACTTGTCAATAATACTTGTTATGTAGTTGAAGTAAGATATGCACTTTCGGTGGAGATTATATTGACCAAGAGAAGCACATCAACCTTGGCCTTGTCCACAGTCAATATGCTTCTCTTGATATAACCCTATATCGACCTCATACAAAGGCTATAATTTTATAATATATGTGTAGTTTTATAAGTTGACTATAAAATAATCACTTATAAAGACAGGTGATTTTTAAATAAACATAGGGACATAAGATGGGTACATTACAAAATTAAAATCATTAAATTGTAATAAAATCAATGTTTTAATTTCAGAGGTCATTTCTCCACAAAACAAGCTAAATGTCAATGGGCCTGATGAAATCGAGTTTTCTTAGATATTTGGGAGAAGTGGAACATATTAGTGATACAGAAAAGGGGAAATATTACAGTACATGGACACCAGTATGAGCAAGAAAAGACAAGGTATTATGTTATAAAGTCTATATATTAACGTTTAAGTTGTGACCTCAACCAATCAAGTTATATCACCACTTAATGAAGTGGGTGGTATATAAATTTACCTTGACCAAATCGACATGTAAACGTGTAAAAAAACCATTGAAAATATGATTCATGTAATCCATCGCACTTCAACATAACCATCATAGCAATTCGGCAAAGCTATCAATAAGAAAGTGTCACAATGCCATCATCTCACTTGCTTGATCAAAATGCACTTAATCGTTAAACCTTTGCACATCATCTTGACATTCGCGGTTCTGAGTCCTACAGGTTGGATAACCATATTACTTTTGAATTTCATGTACTCTCAACAACAAAATAGTAATAAAATTGAAAACATAAACAGTTATTTCATAACTTCTAGTGGATTATGAGGGAGTTTATATTAAATTAGACAAGACACATGAACATGTACCTATATGCTTTAAAAATGACATGTATAGTATATCAAACAATTAAAACACAAAAGGTGACAGTTGAGGATATAAAAAGAAATTGTTTCCTTTATTAATGAGTCATTTGAGAAGGAAGAAGATAACTGTTTAAATATGTATTCTGATATAATGTGTTTTAATGGTTTTAATAGACATAGATGTTCATGTATCACTGTATGTAATATTAACCTTAACTTAATTATTTTGCTTGTTTTAAAATAAAGATAAATTGATAGTTAGTTGCTGTTATAATAAATTTTGCATCTTGCTTTATTTCAGAATCTGCCATGGAAAGAAACCAGTTTGAAGAAAAGAAAAAGATGAAGAAATTGACTTATTTTTGTTACAATATATTTGAAATGTTACATTTGATTATACACTTTACAAATTTAAAAATATATTCTTCTACCACAGACAAGAATTTATTATCAATCCTGCAATTTCAAGAAAAACGTGTATGCATAGAAATTGTTTGAACTTAGGCTGACGGGATTCTTAAGGTGTTCTCAACTTAATAATATAATTTATAAGTACTCTTCAAAAATCTTTAAAAACTGAGGGTCAAAGTGCAAATTATAAATCTGTAGATTCTTTATTGATTGAAACATCTGCACTCAGATGAAATGCTCATATGGTGCAATAGAATTAATACCATAAAAGTTTAATTTCAAACGCATAATTCACATAATGACTTATGTTTTGTTCATATATCCTACATGATATTTCTCAAACCTCGTTAGACCGCCTCGGTTAGTCTGAGAGTGCTTGCCATGAGTGCAGGAGGTTATTATAGGTTCAAACAGGGGCTGAGTCAATGCAAAGACTTGAAAACTGGTATTAGCTGCGTCTCTGCTAGGCAAGCATCATTAAATAGTAAGAGCAAAGACTGAATCGACTGGTAGTCAGAATAATGTTTCCAGGTAGGGTGACATGTCTTCCTGCAAACTGTTACTTTGTGAGTTAGCACTTTTAAAATCTGTCTCAGGGTGTCAGTCTAATACAAAGCAGGGTTAGTGCTCATTTCTCATTTTATGATCTCATAACCTGAATATGCATCTGACCTGCCACTGGAAGTAAAGCAACCATCATCCAAACATATGTTTACCATACGGTTTATGAACATGTGTTTACCATATGTTCTCGGACATATGGTTACCATTAACATGCCTTTACCATGTGTTTTCAAATGCATGTTTCACATATAAACATGCGTTTACCATGTGTTTTCAAACGCATGTTTCACATAAACGCATGTAAACTATCGTTCCCCAAACATGCGTTAAGCGACGGTGCTCCAAACATGCGTTTCTGACATGTTTAGAAGCGTCGGTAAATTCCTGGTAAACATGCGTTTACATGCGTTGCATTTTTGCTGTGTACAAAGCACAGCATGTCCGGCATTAAACAATCAATTTAAAATGAGACATTAAACTAATATTATTAGTTTCCATAAACCCATATTATATATAATCAGTTTCCATAAAAAATTGACTAGATTACAATTCATTTGCATGCAAGTTTAAAAGACCCTGAAGTAATTATGAAAACGCGTTTAGAATAAAAATATAAAAAAAAATATATAATATTTTATATGATATTTAAGTTATAATAATACCGTATAACACAATTACTTAAAAACATGAAGAATGTAAAAAAAAACAAAACAAAAACAAAGCGGCAAACATTATTATCGTCAAAGAGACAAGAGCCAATTACAACGGTAGTTTTGTAAGCCCTGTATTATGCAACTAGGAGTTATAAATGCATAACGATAATTGTTAGTTGTTTAACATCCAACTCGACGTTTCGTAATCTAAAGGACTATGGATAATCTCGTTGTTCAGACACCAAAACGTTACGTCATTGGTTTAATTTCCATTGTTTAGGACGTTTAAACCAATCATAACGTTTTGGTGTGCGCTTTAATTTTACCCAGAATGCATTTGATTCTGATACGCGGTTGTAAAATGTAAGTACTATACGCAAAATATGTGTAAGGTACCGAGTTTTTAAAACCACTATAACAAACTTAAGTATTCAATACTTTTAGCTAGTGAAGGTCTGGATGGAGTATATAGAATAAAGAATAATGGGCAATATGTGAAGAATAAAGGGTGAAATAAATACAGAATTGAGGAAAATAGACAAACAAATAATGAACAGAGGATAATTGGTAAAATAAATAAAGAATAGAAAACAATGTCTAAAGAATTAAAGAATAAAGAAGTGAAAGAACCACCATCCAGATCCTCGCTGTTGGTTGTTTGTTTGTATTTGCTGGTATTTGAATTTACTTGTATAATGCACTTTTGTAGATAAAGATGGTATACTTGTATTCTCTTTCAAGGTTTTTACCTAGAAAATAAATATTTGATTGACAGTGAAACGAACATTCAATTGAAATAATTCGATTATAGAAGTTTTATTAATAACTATTATCAAACTATCTGTGACAAAGAAGTATGGTGGTACCTAACATTACTTAAATTTCTTATGTCTTATTTACACATAGTGGGTCAATCTTATCTCTAGACTAGGTCAAATAAAGTCAACAAAAGGAAACATGAATTTAATAATATGTGAGTATTTACTATAGAAGATATCGAAAATATGGGCATACACATAGGGACAAATACATTATTTTAGGTCGACGAAAGATCAGCAGCGTCGTGGCAAAACACTCACAATCTTGTACGGGTGACTTCAGCTAGAATGTTCCGAACAAGAAGACTCAAACTACAACAACCGTGTCAATATTGAATGATTAGATGAACAATAGAAAATGAAAGGATATGGAGTAAATGTACATGGGACAAAATCGTACACAATACATAGAAAACATAGAAAATTATCAATGAACAGGGCTTTTATTCCTGTTCTTCATCTTGACAGTTGATGTAGGGTCTTCAACAATGAACAAATCATTCATACCCTACAACAAGGTCAAGACGGCCCTAGCGTCGACTTGAGCGGTACTATTGATAAAAATAAAGTAATTTTGAAAGACATCGATCGCCGCTAAAATATGCCTTGAAGTTACACATGTCGGGAGCGGTGAATTACATAATTTATAAATAAACCACGTTACATAGGGTGCAAATAAATTCCGTTCAAACCGGTGCTAGGGTCGTCAGGCACTTGCAGTGAAATGAGAAAATTTTTGATGAATGTTGAGGCCTCGTTATGACTTTGAGATGAACAACAGTAATAATAACACTGTGTTTTTGCTTTTTGTTTTTTCTTGAGCGCGTTTTGCGTTGTGTTCACTGTATTCTTTCTTTTAAATCACGTCAAAGAATTGCATGCCAACAATTTGTTTCAGTTATTTTGCAATTTATTAGATTTAAAATTTTGTTTCACCCCCGGGCCGTACACCACCACCTGATGTACAACAAATTGGACGCCGCCAGGTTTTATTCCAAAAACGGATAATGTACATGTAACGAATTATGTACCAGTTTCTCTTAAGAGAAAAGACAAGACACGGGAAACACATGTGCATTATATAAGTGTCGATAATCCTGAGACTATCCAATGAATAAAGGCTACTTGTTCGCTATATACTTAGATTGCTTGATTGATTGGCGGTGATTTAACGCCTGGTTAGTAATATAAAAATAAGGAGATTGGGTATGATTGCCAATGAGACAACTATCCACCAGAGTTCAAATAAAGTGGGTGTAAGCAATTGTAGGCAAACGTACGCCCTTCATCAATGAGAAAAACCGTAAAGTCGGCTATCAAAGCTCCCGACATGACAAATGTGAAACAATTCAATTGAGAAAACTAACGGCCTAATTTATAACAAAGCAATTAACGAAAAACAAATATGACAGACATGAACCAACGACAACCACTAAACTACATTGTACAGGCTCCTGACTTGGGACAGGCACTTAAATAATGTGGCGGGGTTAAACATGTTTATGAGCGCTCAACCCTCCCGTAACCCGGGATAGTGGTGTAACATCACAACATAAGAACAAACTATAAATTTGACGGGGAAAAAAATTGAAAACATTCAGTATAACACTAACAGACGAGGAATCTGCTCAAAAACTTTTGCATGATCTGGGTCACGAAAATGGCTAAACGCATTAAAGGAATCGCTTTAAAATCAGTTGAAAAAGGCTTAACTCATCAGATCGACACAAATCAGAAAGCCATCAAACATAAACACAGACGGGACGTGGCAGGGTATTTATCCATTCCTCATTCCTAACAACAAAAAAGACCCTTAAGTACAGATCTGAGAGTACTCGCAGTTACTGACAGCTAGTTCAAAGCCAATAACAACTGATAAAAAAAATCATGTATCTAAGACTAAATTATCAATCGGTACACATCCAACATCCAATGGATTTAGTGTAAAGACGTCATTAGCAGTCAGAGAAAAACATGACCTAAGCTTGTGCAGTGCCAAAATGCCAAATGATCGTCAGATTGTAGTATCGTTAAAGTGCATGTGTATAATAAAACCATAAGTTTGATTTTAATTTACTGATAACAAAATCAATATTTATACCAATAAAAACAATATTCAAAGATCTAATTACAGTGTTGAATTGGTAACCTTTTGAATAAGTTTATTTAAAGGATTGATAAGTTTACCTGGATCATATATAAATTTCCGGGCTCGGTAAACAACTTCACCGTAAAATTTAGGATGCGCTATTCCGTCTGAAATAAGTTTTTACAGGAACAGCCAAACTTGCAAACCAAATCTTTGTATCTATGGAAGAATTTAGTAAAGTTTTAAATAAATTGTGGTAACGAAATCCCTGACTTAATCATTTACCAGTAATACATAGATTACGCTCATTGAAATCCAAAACGTCACTACAGACACAGGTTTAACGAACGAGTTGGGATATATAAACACCGTAAGATGTGGCCAGAGGAACATCACCGTCCAAAAAGGAAAATTAACAATAGGAAATAAAATCATCCCTTTTGTCGTAAATTTTTGTATAGAGTTTTGGTGTTAAACTGAAATATCTAAGTCTCGGAATGGCCTAGGGCACTTATTGCTGTTAATATTTGATTTATTTAAAGTAAGTTGCTGTGGGTAAATTTCGGTAGTATATTTAGAAATTCTTGATTATTTAACGAAAAATATCATCAAGATAACGGTAAGTGTTTTGAATTTATCAATTAAATGGAATTTAGACGGGTCTTTACTGAGACATGGTATTTGTCGGAAAGAACAATTTGTTATAAAATCGCCCAATTAAAAGTTTGACATACTTGCCAATCAATATCGTTATTAAACACAATACAATTACTATAATTATCTAAAATTTGCAAAGTAGTAAATATAATTTAATCTTTTGTATTGGATAAGTTATGCTGAATATATTTTTCTAGATCTCGTCTGCTACATTATCTTCGGCTCAGGAAATGCAGGTCAGTTTATATTTGTTAAATATTAAACATATTTTTAGTTTATACATAAAAACTTAGATAACAATTAAGTTTTTTCCTTCTATTTTATTCTGATCCTGTAGTTTTGGTAGTATGTAAGGTGTTTGCTTTTTATTCGTAATTACTTTTAAGTTAATTTGTAACTTCATATTAGATAAAACTATTTTTATATTCTTCAAATGAAACAAAATCTATTTAAAAGGTATTAAAGTAAAATAACAATATACCAAGAAGGCATATAAAAGGGTCTGGATGTTGGTCCTTCGTTTCTGTATTCTTTAATGTTTAGGCCACTTTTCTCTATTCATTATACTTTTTGTCCATTATTCTCTATTCTTTATATTTAAGCACCTCATTATTCTCTATTCCTCATACTTTTTTCCCATTATTCTCTATTCTGTAAACCCCCATCAACACCCTTATATAAACATCCAGAGAAAGCGATGGACAGACAACTCTGTGTCTATACTAGGAAAAAGACCAAAAGACGGAACTTAACACATAAAACTAAAGAGTAAGGCAGCAGAAATCCCATCATGAACGGTATTGTACTCAGACACCGAGAAATGGTAAACTGTTCTTATGATGTGACATGTACAATTTTAATAAAGCCCGCTGGAGTAAAAAACTAACTAATTAAAACATAATATAAAATAATTATAAAACCATTGTACAGAATCAAAACACAATATTAAGATGTAAGATTATCAGTGGGAAGATAACATAAATTATCTTATAAGGTTCTAGGTTGTTTCCAACTTCACTTAAAAAGGGGAAAACATTTAATTAACATCAGTATATAGATGAAACATGTGTATAAGAGTCACATTCTTAACATGGAACAATTACTGGGCGAAATATGGAACAATCAGGTTTCACGGTGCGAAACCCTCTACATTTATGGCCAGTTATTTATTGATTCATTTACTAGTAACTCACAGCACAATCATTTTCATTTCAGCACACATACATATAGTGCGTGTCTATCAAATTTATCTATAATTTTTCGGACGTCATTACATTTAATGCTGGTGTTCCCATGTTGGTCATTGTAACTCTCTTATTTACTTTATCACATTTAAGGGGGTGTGGATGGGGTTTTATAGAAAAGAGAATAATGGGCAAAAAATTTTTAAAAATAAAGAAAAATGCACCAAAAAAATAAAAGAATATAGAGAAAAATGAGGTGCTAAAATATAAAGAATAGAGAATAATGGGCAAAAAGTATAACGAATAGAGAAAAATGGCATAACAAGTTAAAGAATACAGAAATGAAGGACCCCATCCAGACCCTCATGCAATGATACATTATGCGGCATGTTTATTTTTAAATTTAGAATCTATACGCTATTTGAGAATTTTCCTATTTAAAGAGAAAATTTACAAAACTCAGGTTTTTTTTATTTTAGATATAGGCAAACGTCCATATTTCCCTGTATCAGAAAACAGTGAGTTTTTCGTACTCGATGGAGACCATATAGGATTAAAATGTGTTCCGGAAGGCAATCCAAAACCGCAGGTCACGTGGCATCTTCCGGGTAATCTAACGAGAAATGTAGGTGTTTAAAGTTATACGTCAAGCAATCAGTTAAAACGCGTATTTCTAGAGTAACATTTAATCAGGTACGTTCAAGACAACAAAATTTGAAATTTAAAAACATACAACTATTAAGCCGGCATTAACAATGAACAGTAAAAATTATGATATGGAATGTTTCAACATAAGTGAATAAAATCTCCGTTAACAATGAAGCTCAGATATCAGAATACAAAAATATTTCAATTAGAAAAAGAAGTAGTACTCAGAGAATTTTATCAAGGGGCAAATATTTTTAAATGTCAATAAAACTGAACATGTCAACACCAAGATATAGTAAAGAAAACTAAAAAAAAAAACCAACATATAGGACACAGTACCATAGCTCAAATTGTTTTAACGATCTCATTGTCATTACAATTTCTTTTTCAGATAAAGCTAAAAAGGGGGGTCAATAAAATAAAAAGCGTAACCATTACATTTCCTATAAATTTATGTATAGTTATCTTTTTTTATTTCGTTCATTTAGAGTCCAGTGGTCAAGAGACATGTCAGATTTCACTTTGAAAATGTAGAATTAGAAATACGAAATATAGTTCCAGAGTTACATGGATCCTATATTTGTTTGGCACACAACTCAATAGGAACTTCATCTTACACATATATTGTGAAGTATGGAAGGAGTAAGTCAGTATAAATTATATATATATCTAAATACGAATTATAAGAAGGTGCCGTGTAAACATCAGAGACAGAACCTTGTCTTAACTTTTCCGTTTTTATTCCTTCTTCGTTTTTTTTTTTATTTTATTTTTTGTACCTGTTTCTTAACATTCATGTGAATTCATAGTTGTTTTGTTGAAGAGGAGTTTAACACTGGTGATAAACTACTAATCATTGGTGTGTTACGCTCTTTATCACATATACATGATATATCTGCTGGTGTATGTGTTGTTTGGTGTTTATTTTGTTTTTATCACATATACATGATATATCTGCTGGTGTATGTGTTGTTTGGTGTTTATTTTGTTTTATCACATATACCTGATATATCTGCTGGTGTATGTGTTGTTTGGTGTTTATTTTGTTTTTATCACATATACATGATATATCTGCTGGTGTATGTGTTGTTTGGTGTTTATTTTGTTTTTATCACATATACATGATATATCTGCTGGTGTATGTGTTGTTTGGTGTTTATTTTGTTTTTATCACATATACATGATATATCTGCTGGTGTATGTGTTGTTTGGTGTTTATTTTTTTATCACATATACATGATATATCTGCTGGTGTATGTGTTGTTTGGTGTTTATTTTGTTTTATCACATATACATGATATATCTGCAGGTGTATGTGATGTTTGGTATTATTTTGTTTTAGGATCATATTTAGAATAAAAGAATTGTGGTTAATTTTATTTCACTAAAATTTACAATTTGAAAATGGTTGACTGATATATAAATATCACCTCCATATTTTATACCTCAGATTGTCTACTTTAATTCCGAATTTTCCGCATATTGCTTAGTCACGATGACAGGCGTATAAAAGCATTTACCATGTAGTCTCAAGAACTGTTGCTTTTGTCTATAATTTGGTCAAATCACTGGAATTCAGTATTAGCAAGACTCATGAATATGTAGCTGTTTAAAATTCTGGAACGGACTCATTTAAATGAAGAAAAATCACCAAACATACAAGGCTTATAATTTGGTACGCTAGATGCGCGTTTCGTCTTCATAAGACTCATCAGTAACACTCGAATGAATACAGCTGGAAGGGCAAATCAAATACAAAGTTGAAGAGCCGAAAATTCCAAAAGTTGTGCCAAATACGGCTAAGCAATGTATGCCTGGGATAGACATACCTTAATGATTAGAGTAATTCACATTTTATAACCGGTTAATTTACAGAAAACGGACATGTCAGTGATATATCATGTCAAGGAGTCGGTAATGATGTATTTAGTGTAGCAGTGTTTTCAATGCTCCTTCACTTGTAATTGATTTTATGTGGACTGTTCCGACCACAACGCCACCAATGTGCCTTATGTGGACGAAACGTGCGTCTGCGCACCACATTTTAAGCCTTGTATTTTATGAGTACTGTTTTTAAACAGTACATGTATTTATTACAGTAACAAGCAAAGCACCAGCGTTGATAACTACACCTCCTGCTATCCCTGCGGATCAAACCAGATGTGTTCTTAAAATATACGGAACATAATGTGACTGAAGGGACTCTATACTGGCAATACCATGTGCTGCAGACGGAATACCAAATCCGGTTATTACGTGGTCTGCTATTGGGGTGGGTTAATTAAGTTTATGCCAAGGTCCTGTCAGAATGTATAGAATAATACAGGTTATGCCAATTCACGTCATGTTACATGATCTCTTTTTAATTCATTGATTGGTTATTTTAAATAAGGAGATGTTGTATGATTGCCAATGGGACAACTCAGTCCAAATAACGTCACGGAATTCAAGCAATTATAGGTCTTTTTTTTCTAAATATATTCGTGTATTTATGTATTTATATGGTTATATAGTATCGAATGTATGTATAGTTGTCAGTGGGCCGTGAAACATTAGTTTTAAAGGACCAAAAGTGAACAAATTAAAGTCACAGTATTGTAAAATCAAATAGACAATGCTGCCCAAGAAAATTAACACAATATATGATCTCCGATAACAAACAACATATAAAACATTCAGGAAACATTCTGGAAACACAGCTTGATACCTGGTGTTGGTCTATTGCCTGAAGATTCTCCGTTTCTATTCTCACTTCTATAACAGGACAGCTTTACATGCTATTCGTTGCACGCTTTTGTTAACAATTTTGCCTTGCAATAAATGAAACCATTAAAATCATTTTTTGAAATAAGAATTAATATAGGTTGATACTATACATATGCTTCGTCAAGACATTAAAACTTATGATCATATTCAGAAGCAGGAAACATATCCATATACAGACCATATTATAATTATAATAGATTAATCCTAAAATATTTGATTACACTAGATATGAAAATAACACTTAGGGAGATACCATTTGATCTTCATGGGGAGGGGTTGGGGTGGGGGGTGGGGGGTGGGGGGGCTAGGATGAAATTTGAAAAAAGGCAGGACAGGAGTTTTGAGTAAAAAAAGGCAGGATGAGCAACTTTGCCAAAAAAAAGGCAGGATGACAATTTATGTAAAAAGTCAGGATAAACTAATAAAAAAAAGGCAGGACCGAATAGGTGAAAAATAAAAGGTAGGACAAAGATTACAACTAAAAATAATGCAGGACAAAATGTTTCATCCTAGCCCTATGCATAAATATGTATTACTTGAAGGGTTATATGAACAAAAAAAACCGATTTATTCCTAAAATAAACAATTTGTAGAAGCCTGCAAACATATATTTTAAGTCTGCAAATTCTTGAAATGTACACGATGTTTAGACAGCTATCTTCCTTATTATTGTGCATGTTATTATATCCACACGTTCTTCTTGTAGTCCAGTATGCCATCCAATGCTATACAGTATCAGCAATTTCTGATAATTCGAAATATCCGTCTAGATGACAGTCGTTACTACCTTTGTACAGCTACTAACACAGAAGGCAAAGCGTCTGCGTCTGCGTCTGCGCACCACATTTTAAGCCTTGTATTTTTATGAGTACTGTTTTTAAACAGTACATGTATTTATTACAGTAACAAGCAAAGCACCAGCGTTGATAACTACACCTCCTGCTATCCCACTGCGGATCAAACCAGATGTGTTCTTAAAATATACGGAACATAATGTGACTGAAGGGACTCTATACTGGCAATACCATGTGCTGCAGACGGAATACCAAATCCGGTTATTACGTGGTCTGCTATTGGGGTGGGTTAATTAAGTTTATGCCAAGGTCCTGTCAGAATGTATAGAATAATACAGGTTATGCCAATTCACGTCATGTTACATGATCTCTTTTTAATTCATTGATTGGTTATTTTAAATAAGGAGATGTTGTATGATTGCCAATGGGACAACTCAGTCCAAATAACGTCACGGAATTCAAGCAATTATAGGTCTTTTTTTTCTAAATATATTCGTGTATTTATGTATTTATATGGTTATATAGTATCGAATGTATGTATAGTTGTCAGTGGGCCGTGAAACATTAGTTTTAAAGGACCAAAAAGTGAACAAATTAAAGTCACAGTATTGTAAAATCAAATAGACAATGCTGCCCAAGAAAATTAACACAATATATGATCTCCGATAACAAACAACATATAAAACATTCAGGAAACATTCTGGAAACACAGCTTGATACCTGGTGTTGGTCTATTGCCTGAAGATTCTCCGTTTCTATTCTCACTTCTATAACAGGACAGCTTTACATGCTATTCGTTGCACGCTTTTGTTAACAATTTTGCCTTGCAATAAATGAAACCATTAAAATCATTTTTTTGAAATAAGAATTAATATAGGTTGATACTATACATATGCTTCGTCAAGACATTAAAACTTATGATCATATTCAGAAGCAGGAAACATATCCATATACAGACCATATTATAATTATAATAGATTAATCCTAAAATATTTGATTACACTAGATATGAAAATAACACTTAGGAGATACCATTTGATCTTCATGGGAGGGGTTGGGGTGGGGGGTGGGGGGGGGTGGGGGGGCTAGGATGAAATTTGAAAAAAAGGCAGGACAGGAGTAAATTGTTTTGAGTTAAAAAAAAAGGCAGGATGAGCAACTTTGCCAAAAAAAAAGGCAGGATGACAATTTATGTAAAAAAGGGTCAGGATAAACTAATAAAAAAAAGGCAGGACCATATAGAGTGAAAAATAAAAAGGTAGGACAAAGATTACAACTAAAAATAATGCAGGACAAAATGTTTCATCCTAGCCCTATGCATAAATATGTATTACTTGAAGGGTTATATGAACAAAAAAAACCGATTTATTCCTAAAATAAACAATTTGTAGAAGCCTGCAAACATATATTTTAAGTCTGCAAATTCTTGAAATGTACACGATGTTTAGACAGCTATCTTCCTTATTATTGTGCATGTTATTATATCCACACGTTCTTCTTGTAGTCCAGTATGCCATCCAATGCTATACAGTATCAGCAATTTCTGATAATTCGAAATATCCGTCTAGATGACAGTCGTTACTACCTTTGTACAGCTACTAACACAGAAGGCAAAGCCTCTAAACCTGTTCATATAATAGTACTTCCAAAGCGTAAGTCAACCAGAACTAATATCGATAAGATGTTGATACTGTATTCGGTAAATCAATCATTGTATATACTCAAAAAAGGTTTATCTTATTTTATTGGCAACTCCTTGTAAAGGCCATATAATCTATTCCCGATTTTGACATTTTGTCTGAGTGTGGATTCGCACGGCACTTTCTGTTTGCATATCAGAGGACGCAAACTATGTCGACTCATCCGGTCCTGAATCGGACTTAGTGGGTATGTGTACCCGCCCCTCCCCTTATAAAGCTACATTTAAGGCTTATCTAGACTTTTTACCTATTCAACTCCAAACTGTGTCTAGTTTTTGGGCTCCCGGACCCCCATCCTTTTTTTTTTAAATTCTGGATCTGCATCTGCGGTCTCGCTCCTTTTGGAGTTCGTGCGATTCCCTCAGGTTTTGCTTGGTATCTTGATTTATACATCGGGTAATTACTGTTTCCTAAATCTATTTATGCCAAAATTCTGACTGCAATATTCTGAACCAAGGCTTTTCTTATTGGTAAATTTCTTGAGACATCGTAATAAGATAATCTATAAACATATTTGCTATCATATAAGTTGTTTTTATACTAAAACAGGTGGGATAGTTTTAACTCTCCTAAATTTTGATGATCAATTTGGTTTATTGTTAAATTTAGGCTTAATATTCCCTTACAAAATTAGGATAGTTATAAACATATATTTGGTCTTTTTTTTCATATCATTTGGCAGATAAAACTTATGGGCATTTTAGCAATAGTTTCAGCTATTATTAATTTTTATATACAAAATCTATGCAAAACATATATAAAAAAAAATAGAATTGGCGACTAACAAAAACCTATAAATTTGGCTAATTATTTGAAATAAAGAATATGTCTCCCTCATGCAAAGCTCTGGTTCCATGTCCGGTTTTGGCTATACTTTGGTTCCTTTTTGTATTGTTAGCTGTTTTTTTTTTTTTTTGGAAAAAGATTTGGAATTGCGCATCTGGTGCAGTTTAATTGGTACTGATAATGTTAGTATAAAGAAGTGAATTGTGCTGTAACGTATCCCTTATTGCAGCTCATGTGAAACCTACAGTTACATTACCACCAAGTTTACAGGGGAAATACGGTACAACTATAACGCTAACATGTAACGTCACAGGATATCCTACACCAACTATAAAATGGTATTTTAATGGCGTAAGTCTGTGTTTATTGTCTATTGTTGCAAATTTTGCATTGGAATCATCGTGAATTAGATTTGTCTTTCCATAGTGCACATGTAGTTATATTCATTCAAAATGTCCACAGTAAATGTAATTTTTTTATTTATAATTTTGTTCATAAAACTTGAACGTAGGCTCAAATCACTTTTTTGTACTTATATTTCCTATATACATAGCGTTTACTTACTTTAGAACAGAATTGATAATTAAAATCTACTACATGAGGGTATGGATAGGGGTTGACAGAATAGAGAATAATGGGCAAAAAAAATATAAAGAATAGAGAACAATGAACCAAAAAATAAAGAATAGAGAATAACGAGGTGCTAAAATATAAAGAATAGAGAATAATGGGCAAAAAGTATAAAGAAATAGAGAAAAATGGGCAAAAGGTATAAAGGATAGAGAAAAATGGCCTAAAAAATTAAAGAATACAAAAATGAAGAATTCCCCATCCAGGCCCTCCTACAATGATTGCCCACATAGAAAAATGTTCCTATTCAGACCGGTACAATTGTCTGTAACGATATCAAGTTGTCATTCACGTCATATTTTGGTAGAAAGCATTGTCAACAAAAATAAATAAACACCAAATACAGAATGCAACGTTAGCAGAAATGGGAGCTTATACATGTGAGGCAACGAATGACGCTGGTACCAGTAGGACTGATGCAGTGTTTATAGTCCACGGCAGTAAGTTCCATATCGTGCTACAATTAGTCTAGTCTTTATTAACTTCTATAATTTGTCACACAAAAAAATTGTCTTTTTGCGTATAGATTATGCGATTAATTTGGACATTGAATGACTAATTTGGACATTGAATGACTAATTTGGACATTGAATGACTAATTTGGACATTGAATGACTAATTTGGACATTGAATGACACATTTGGACATCGAATGACACATTTAGACATCGAATGACACATGTGGACATCGAATAGTGTTGTGCATCATCAGTATCAGTATCCAAATCGGACTATATAATTGTTTACATTTGAAAAATAAGTTACAAAATTAATTAAACAATTCCTTTTCAGTATCGCCCCTGATCGAGTTTCCTTTAATCCACATATATATACTTGTGGAATTATTCTATTTTTATAAAAGACAGCAACAAACAAGGAAAGCCAGACTTTCAGATAATAGCGATTTTTACACATTTATAATCAAGAAAACATTATAAAAAAGGCCCACAAGCTTGAACATGATGAAGCAGATCTTTAACATTCAACAAAAGTGATGATGAAGATTTTCAGCCGGAGAGTTACATAGAATAATTTTATTTGCTATGTTTAAGCTGCACCAAGTCTGACAACTACGCCACCACAGTCCGTTATGGCGACTCCAAACAATCCTCCAAGCTTTACCTGTCGGGCGTCGGGAGATCCTAGGCCTACAATAACTTGGGAGTTTAAACCGGTAAAATATTTACTTTTTTTAAAGAATAGAAAACATTACATTGTTGTATATATACATGGATGCTGATATTTTTCTCGGTTTCGTGTTACTTACATTTTATAATAAAGATGAATTGAGATCCTTCTTTTTATAGTGAATCAAAAAATGTTTGCTGTACTGTCAAAATTATCAGATTACAAATGCATATTCCACTTTTACCGATGTAAAAATGTGTACTCTAATTTTTTTTTGAAATTGCACAAGTGAATAATATGAAATGGGTACTATTATATTACAAACGCATTTTGCATCGATTTTACTTTAAATTAAAGCTGGGCGTCAACATGCACTGGTATAAAACTACAAAATTACATAAATATTACATACCAATAACGAATATTTAAGATATTTGAAACGAAAGTAAACAATTTTTTTTTTGGTATAGGAGAGTATACAATATTTAAGCATGATATTCTTAGAACAATTATATCAGTTTTCATATTTTAAGTTTGTTGGAACAACTAGCAGTACATACCAAGCTGAGCTTTCAGCAGACCATACAACTCTTACACTACCAAACATAACTAAATCTGGACTAGTAACTTGTACAGCTAGTAATCCGTTTGGTCGTGTTCAAGCGTCATCTTCTGTAATATATAACCCTGGTACGTATAAGTTTGGTCGTGTGTGTTTGTCCAGTCGTCCTTCTCGATAAAATACATCCCTGGTACGTATACGTTTGGTCGTGTTCAGGCGCCCTCCTCAAATACTTATCGCTGGTACGTATCAGTTAAATTAGTCAAATTATTCAATTAAAAGCTGGGTGTGAAAATGAGTATACACTATGTGTGTACTTGCCCAGGCACTAGGCAGGATTTTAAGGATTTTGTTCACAGTAACATACATGTATGTTTATCTATCCGGACACATTTACTGATTCCGTGTCGGTTAACCTGTCTTTGCTCGCACTTTTCAAATACCATTTATCAAATGCTTGGACTGATACGGCCGTGGATCGAACCCACGGTCCTCAGCTACTACGAGAAGGCCGAGGCGATTAAATTAGTCAGTATATTGGATATTGACCATTCAAAATTATACCTTTAAAACAGGTGGCCAAGGATCTACGATACTTGCATGACCTCACTTCGAAAACAAGTGGCGAAGACTATAGCTCTTTTGAATGTTTAGTTGTGCAAAATATTTTATTTTCCTTTAAAAGAGAGGCGAAAGATACCAAAGGGACATTCAAACTCATAAGTCGAAAATAAACTGACAATGCCATGGCAAAAAAAAAAAAAAAGACCAAAAGACAAACAACAGTACACAAAACACAACATAGAAAACTAAAGACTGAGCAACACGAACCCCACCAAAACCGAGGGGAGATCTCAGGTGCTTCGGAAGGTTGAGCAGAGCCTGCTCCACATTTGGCACCGTCGTGTTGCTCGTGTAAGTACAAACCCAGTTTTAAATTGATTTATTTTCTTCTGTGGATAAAATGCTTTATCGGAAAAAGCATCTCTAATCTATCAACATTGTACAACGAGATTGAGGTATGATTTTATGAGGCTCACATAAAAACCAAGACACCAACAGGCCAGTATAGGAGTTCATCTAGTTAACCATTAAATGATTCAAAAAATTATTATCAATAATCTAAAACACCTTGTAACAAATTTTAAAGTTGAAGAGAACAGTTTTATGTTTTATATAATAGAGAACGGAAACGGGGAATGTGTCAAAGAGACAACAACCCGACCAAGGAGCAGAAAACAGCCCAAGGTCACCAATGAGTCTTCAACGCAGCAAGAAAATCCCGCACACGGAGGCAGGCTTCAGCTGGCCCCTAGACAATAATTTATACTCTAATTCAGCGAAATGAACGGCACACTAAACTCCGAAACATACAAATGTTATGTATCAAATTAAAACAATGCCATACTCAATTTAGAGATTTTGATATCAAGAGGAAGGGCAACCTGAAGTCTCAAATTTGCACGAGTAATATACATGTATACAACAAGAGGAATTGTAACCTTAAACTATATATAATATAGGATCCGATTGTTATGATTATTCAATGTAAAATCTGTAATATTTACAATAACTGTGTGTTTTCTTGTATTTGTGCAAAAGGCATGAAGTCTTATAATGTATACAACTTGAAATAGTTGTATGATGTTTTGCTTTGTATTTACAGCGGCTAGCATGGTTGGTTGACAGACATCAGTGCTCGTTTAACTCTCCTGGACACCTACACATTTTTGTGAAAAGAAACCATGTGTTTAGAAATAAATAATGAACATTAAAGAGCTTGTTGGTTTCATCAGTTTATATATATTATATTACGCAAATTTTTTGTTCTTCCCTCGCCGGGATTCGAACTCATGCTACTGAGATATCGTGACACCAAATCGCCTGCACTGTATCCGACGCGCTAGACCACACGACTACCTAGGCTTCACTATAATAAAGCTTTCGGTGGCCAGGTGTTACCTTTCCTCGTCAGTTTTAATCTAGCGTCGTAATACAGTACATGATATATAAGGCATGACGATGGAATCAGATCAGCTGAAATATCTATTGTAAAGGATCCTACAAATTAATGCAAGATACAGTCACAGAAATAATTATATTTATAAGTACGTCTGAACCAATGACAACTCTACAGCAGATTTATCCATCGGATCACCAGCAGTGATGGTGATACATGGCTGTGTACATTCTGTATATACAACTCGTCTAAACATCAACCCAACAATGTTAGATCTTTAAATTTGCTTTCTATATATAAAACGTCTGAATAATAGTCAACGGTTTTTCCCACGAGGGCGCTGGATCGTTACGAGTAACGATCCATGTACAAAATAAATAAATTATATAAACGCCTAAAAAAGTGTACAAAACAACACCAATAACAAAAAAAGGAAACTATAAATGTAATTATTTATAATATTTCGGATAACAAATATCCTTCATCAGTATGATTATGTTAAATGAATCATGTCAATCTACTTATACAATAAAACAGTCAAACCGAACATCATAGTTTAGACGCTTGTACAATTCTAAAAATGTTTAGACATGACATAGGTTATATGGCTATTTACAACAGAGACTGCAAAGATATGCTTCAAATAAAAATAGTAATGTGCGATATGAACTAGCACAATTCTAAAATTTAAACGGTGACGACAGTTACGATGTTACAAGAACGGTTGCGTCAATAAACATTCCAAATAAACAGCACTGACCGATCTAAGTTTGTAAATATTTCAAATTTGACAACGGTAGAGTAATTACAACAGAGGCTGCGTATTTAAACATCCCAAATAAATAGCAGTTAAAATATAATAATAAATTTTGTCTAAGGTTAAATAGTTGAACGTGACTTGGTACTTTTACATCCCTCAAAAATGAATAGAACCAAGCAATTTAAACTGGTATACTCACCAAATACTTTTAGAGTTGAGTAAGGTAAAAAAAAATAGGAAGAGAGACTGTAGTAATAAGTAATATAACCCAAATGTAAAACTTTGCGCGAATTCGAACTACATCTTTTAATTTATCCCATTTGGTGCCAAAGTTTTTAATTTTCTTATCCAAAATCTTTCCCGAGTGAGTCTATCCTCCCTAGACCAAGCAGTGTTGTGGTCAATGATTGTTATGGTCAGTCGATTGAGATCTGCCTTAGTGTGGCCAGGGGATCTCAAATGTCGTCTGAGAGGGAGGTTTGCCTTTCATAGGTAGTCGCTACGATGGCCGTTCATTCGTTTGTGAAATGGCTGTTCTGACTCGCCAACATACTGTTTACCACATTTACACTGTAGAAGATACACAACATTTGTTGTCTTGCAATTAACATTGCAAAATATGGTGTATTCTGTACCAGTGGAGTGACTGTTAAAAGTCTGGGTATCCAGTATTTGTTTGCAAGTCAGACATCGTTTGTTTCCGCAACCCTTGCAAGAGCCCACAGACGAAGATAGATATAAGAAGATGTGGTATGAGTGCTAAAGAGACAACTCTCCATCCAAGTCAAAATTTATAAAAGTAAACCATTATACATGTAGGTCAAAGTACGGTCTTCAACACGGAGCCTTTGCTCACACCGAACAGTAAGCTATAAAGGGCCCCAAAAATTACCAGTGTAAAACCATTCAAACGGGAAAACCAACGGTCTAATCTATATAAAAAACGAGAAACCAGAAACACTTATGAACCACATCAACAAACGACAACTACTGCTTTAGAGGATAAATCAGCTCTCACCAGCAAGTCTTTAAGGCTTCTGGGCCTACGGAAAGCCAGTACAGGTGGCTCGGGAAAGATCTTGGATAGTGTAGGATGTTTTTCGATTTCTTTCCAATTTTCGCGGATTAGGTGAGATAAGTTGTCAAATTTGGGATGGTAAGTCAACACAAAAGGCACCCTCTTGTTGACCTTTTTGTCTTTATATTGTAAAGTTCATCTCGGCTGATGTTGTTAGCACGAGAAAAACCTTTATTAATGTCTTTTCTTTTGTAGCCCCGATGTTTTAGGTGACCGCGAAGTTCTTGTAGTCGTCTTTTTGCAGTATCGTTGTAGGAGCAAATCCGTTTTATACGTATGGCCTGGCTGTAGGGAATGCTCTTGGTGCAATGTAAAGGATGACATCTCAAAGGAGAAAGATGGAGATTGGAGATTGGTTCAGGGTGAATAAAATCCAAGCAAACCCTGATAAATTTTATATTTGAGCTGTTGGTGAATACTTACAGTAAAAATCTTGTATCCGTATTCAAAACACTGAACTTTTATGTGAAACTACTGTTAAACTACTTAGTATAGATACAGATTACCAACTTAATTTTTATGTACATATAAGTAACTCTTGCAGAAAACCGGGCAACTGAATATCATTAAACGTGTATGTACCTTTCTTAACAAACTGAGTAAATCAACCATGCATTTTCATTCATTCATCTCGAGTAATTTCAACGTTTGCCCTTATAGGCATGGCATTTCTGAACAGAGAAAAAAAAAAAAAAAATAGGAAAAGTGCAAGAAAGAGCACCTTGTTCTGGATATAAGGACTTTTCTAGCACCAATGAGAATTTACTAGAAATAGCGAAGATGCCTTCTCTGCCAGCCAGAAGATAAGAACAAAGGCAATCGAAACATTTATAATTATCAAAACAATTCTCTGTATCCACAAATCATTTCATTTTTGGGGTCGGCACGCATAGTCATCGACTTTCCATAAACTTAACCTTACCATGTAATCAGGTGAAAATGTAAGAAAAATGCCCACAAAATTTTGCTAGGCAACGGTTGCCATGCCAATGAGTTTTCCTGTACATTTCAAGGAATCTAGCATTAAAAACAAACTGATTGCAAAACAAAATTCTGATTCCTTGAAATGTACGGGATTTGGTAAAAAATTATTCCATATTGGTATTATTTTAGTAGGTTTTTATATGAATTGGATTTTGAATAAAAAGCATATTCACCTGGAGAAAAGTGTTGTTCACCGCGCTAAACGCCACGCGCTTTTACATGCAACGTTATGGTAAAATGTTTCATGTAAAATTTGTTTTGGACATTTTGTCATTAAATACATTTTCTTCACTCGGAATATGGAATAAAACAATTACTGTCTTTTGTTTCGGTAAATATGTGGTGTAATTGACTTTTGAAGAACTGATATTCACTTCGGCCGTCGGCCTCAGTGAATATCAGTTTTCAAAAGTCAATAAACCGCATATTTACCTCATCAAAACTGTAATTGTATAATATTCTTAACAAATGATATTCAACAAATTGCATACTATTAGTGTACGAAAAAATCTACCAACGCATATAACTGATTCTTTAACTTGGGTTTTTTTTTTTTTTTTTTTTTGAGAATTGCTCACAATAAATTCTGCACAAAAATATATTTTATCAAAGGTGATAGGAATTTTACTTGTATTGTCATTTATGCAATGCTACTAGACATTTTTACAAACTATGCTGAATGCTTTGGAATCTTGTTTTTCAACACTGCTGTGACATTGTGCAATGAAAATGTTTAAGGTTAATTTTGCAAAATGCAATTGTTACTAGTAAAATTGATAGATGCTAACTAACATGTTTAGTCATTTAAATCTGTGCTATTTGTTGATTGAAGACTGTTTCACATCCAGCAGCAAATAATCAGACATGTTTAGTCATTTAAATCTGTGCTATTTGTTGATTGAAGACTGTTTCATCCAGCAGCAAATATTAGAATAGAGAATGGAAACGGAGAATGTGTCAGAGATAAGAACCCAAAGATCAAAGCATACATACATTTTCGAATCAGGATAATAACAAAAGTCATGTCAATGAGATATGAATGAAACGAAAAGTTAGAGTGGGTGGTCCATATTCGCTGTTGCTACATTAATGCCGTTTTACGATTTTCTCAGGATGCTTGTCAAGATGGGAGTTGTGCGCCATTTGTTTGAACTGTCAATATCATAGATTCATACGTATTTTATGTATTTAATGATCAGCGTGATTAGTTTTCAGAGTTATATAAGAGTTAACTTTCATAAGTCAATGTATTACAGCTACAAACAATGACGTTTGCATGAACCCATTCCGCTGGTCAAATGAACAGATGCCGTCAAAATGAATAATGATTATGGGCCAGAATGTGTTTTCCCTCTGCTCAATGAATAAGAAAGATTTCCGTTTTTTTTTTTCACAAATTTATCTGAATCAACGTTTAATTGCAAATTATTTCCTTTTCACGCCTTTCACTGTTAATTTTGTGTTGTGTCTGTGGTATACATGTACCATATAGATTTTATATGCTTTCCTCGATATTTATTTATTTATTCTCAGATTTTTAATTCTTATATATCAAATGTTTTTTTCTGGACTCAGGACAAATTAGAACTTGACATATTGTATAGACACTAGTCTGTTTTATTACTGTATGTTCACCAATAGCGATGGTGCTGTATCTTCTACTTGTATAGGTCTTTTGTGGTTTTAGGTTTCTGACTTATTTACATTAACCCTACTTCTTTTATGTATACATGAGTAAAAGCTAATGTTAATGGGTACTAAATTCGTCATCCCTAGATCCAAACATGTTCTGGAGATTTTATTTTAGTTTTCTAACTGTTTCTGATTCGGATCTTAGCTCAAAATAAGATAGTAGTTGTGTAATAGGCATACTGGCACAGCAATTAGCAATATTAGCAATACAATGTGAGGAATGTGTATGGTTACGAGGAATGTAGCAATACAATGTGAGAAATGTGGTCACGAGGAATGTAGCTAGCTTTGAACACAAGGAATGTAAAAAAAAGAACGTTTTGAATAGAATGTGATATTTTAGAAAATTCATACACTGTAGTATTTCAGCAATCGTTAATCCTATTTAAAATGAGTCTTAAATTTGTTTTGGTGATTTGCTAACCATCGGAGATGTTGATATTATTGTACATCAAATAAACTATCTTTGTGTAAAGGCACACGGCTTATCAAAGACAATTGCAATAAAATATCCTTGGGCAGATATATATTCGAATCTCAGATAAAGTACATGACGATGTTGTTTGCTTCTTAAGTCAGTGGGATTTCGGTACTGTAGATCAGAATTATAGAAATATTTCATCTCATAAAGATACTAGGAAAACCGAATCATTTGGTTTATACAGTGCTTAGAACGACTTAAAGAATTAAAGTTAAAACTGTCGGAGTACCAGCCCACATCAGCTGTGGATTGGGAAGACGAGATTGGACAGCATATTTCAAATCATAGACAATTTTGCCAAAGCAAACGACATAAAATTTACATTAGTAAGACCATCTTTTCACAAAAATGGATATAGAAACAGACACATTCTGCTCACAAATGTTTTCATTTAATCCTGTACACCCAACGAAACTGTGTTACATCGATAGAGAACAAACATTTGAGAATTGGCCAAGACAGATTGCGCAGAAACCACAACATTTGATTCAAAACGGATTCTTTTATACTGGGATTGGAGATCGAGTGACTTGTTTCTACTGTGGTGTAACCGTAAAACAGTGGGAAGCATCTGATTGTGTAGAAACAGAACACCAAAATGGGAACCAAATTGTTTATTTGCAAAATGGTGACTAATAAGGTGCCATTCTTTAATTATTTTCTACGTAGACATTGTTAGCATTTTCTTTCTCTGAAATTTTATCAAATACCAATCATATCAACAACATGATACCTCAAATAGTTTTGGTAAAGATAATTTTGGAATTTTAACTTATCCAGTATACAATAGTATGGGCACATCTTTTCCTTTATAGGCACATTTAACTTCACAATGGATGTAGGCGAAAACAGCATTTGTTTCATGCTTTTATTTTTAACGTCAAATTTGCTTCTAAACTGAGAGAAGATGTTGTTAAACTATCAATAAAGTATTGTTATGGTTGTACAGTTCATCATCCTAGCCAGGTACAACATACATATTTAATGTGGAATGAGTTAGAACATTTAGAGATTCATTTTGAAGAAGCCTTATCCCACATCGACCACAAAGCAGTGCGCACAAAGTGGCAAGAAGAAATGAAAAACTAGAACAATCCGATTGGATAAGCTGTCACACTATAGACATAAGTGAACACGCTAGAGATACATTTCTTAAACTACTTGACGATGTTAAATGGTGCAAGAAAAATTTACCAAAACCAGATAGACTATACAAGGACGTACAAGACGTATGTGCACTCTTTCAAAGATTCTTTGCAGAGGAACACAACATATAAACCTCTGTTTTATACTTCAACTCCATATAACATGACAATGTTTAGACGAATTATAAATAACTCCGTTTTTTCCTAAAAACATTTACCTAGTGGATCCTATTGGACGAAAGGCATTAATTCGATTTACTGAAGAGGAACATATTCAAGCGTTGTGCGATATTGCGAAAACATTTTACATGAAGAATAACAGTCAGCATCGCCTACAACCAAAATTAAAACAATAATTGTCCTCCTTTCAGTGACAAGTGTAACGTTGGCCATTAGTAACAATCTACGTTTGTGAATCAAATAAGACACAAAATGCTACAGGTTGTAATAGATTAACCAACCACCCAGTAGATACTATAAAACAATACAATTCATCCATATGCGACTATATTCAACAATTTGAACTTCCACAGGAGTATAAGGCGAGAGAGAAGTACGGGTTGATTTTAGACAATTTATTAGTGGACACCCAATAATTAAAGGACTTTATTTCAATACAAAACAATTACAATATCTAAAGAGACTAATATCACACATTGACAGTTGTATCTCTAAAGCGCTGATTTAGAGCAATCCATCAGATTTATGATTTCTTTCATCAATAAAGATGTGTTGAATTAGCATTGTATATCAAGTTGTCTGTTTATTGTCCATAATTATACATAAATGGATTGCTTGTGATTTTATCAGTTAAGTGAATAATCACTGGGTTCTAAATGGTCAGTCTAGCAAACCGTCACTTGGTTTTAAATGGTTAGTTATCATTGATATGTTCATAATTATAAATTAACTGTTAACAAAACTTTGAATTTTTGAAATACTAAGGCTTTTCTACCTCAGGAATAGATTACCTTAGCTGTATTTGGCAAAACTTTTAGGAATTTTGGTCCTCAATGCTCTTCAACTTCGTACTTTATTTGGCCTTTTAATATTTTTTATTCGAGCGTCACTGATGAGTCTTTTGTAGATGAAACGCGTCTGCCGTAAATATAAAATTTCAATCGTGGTATCTATGATGAGTTTATATACATACAAACACATCATTCAACATTATCAGCAGAAGTCTTCTGCAGAAGATATTCATTGTAAAAATATATAAAAGTTATCCTGATACAATTAAATTACTTAAGTGATGAATTGAAATCTTATTCCAAAATAATATTTACTGAGACATTTCAAAATTACTAGAATTTTAGAAATTGTGTGTTTACCATATATAATATATGAAAGAAACAACTCACTGATAATAAGAAAATACATTTGTGGTTAAAATGAACAATACTGAATTCTAAAAAGATGGAAAAACACGTGTATCAAATTGACATTACATTTCTCATAAAATATGAAACACCAATAACATAAATCAAAAACAATTTAGCAACAAATCAGCCAACTTTGGAATATATATATCACCAACACGACCACTAGAAAAGATTTATTGTATACAAAATTTATCTGAGCAATACTGATTTTAAATAACATTGACTAGAAAGTATAACCAAGATTGGAATGATGATTTAAGTAAAATTTATAGGTAAAGAAAAAAAGCAAACGGGTGTCGGTTAAATGAATACAACTTTATTTAAAAAGACTGGAAAAAACTCACAAGACGCACAAGTATAAGAAAAAACCTAGATGTAATCAAAATTATAATACTGAATAAAAAAAAGCAGAAAAATTACTTATATTAATCAAGAAAATTGACATTACATTACCCATAAAAATATGAAACAACAATAATATAAATCAAATAACAATTTAGCAACAAATCAGATAACTTTTGAACCAACACGAGCACTAGAAAAGATTTATTGTAAAATATACAAAATTTATCTGAGCAATACTGATTTTAAATAACATTGACTAGAAAGTATAACCAAGATTGGAATGATGATTAAAGTAAAATTTATAGGAAGAAGAAAACAAAACAAAACCAAACGGGTGTCGGTTAAATGAATATAACCTTATTCAAAAGACAGGAAAAACTCACAAGACTCCCAAGTTTAAGAAAAAACCCAGATGTAATCAAAATTATAATACTGAATAAAAAAAGCAGAAAAACGTACATATATTATTAATCAAGAAAATTGACATTACATCACCCATAAAAATATGAAACAACAATAACATAAATCATATAACTATTTAGCAACAAATCAGATAACTTTTGAATATATATATCACCAACACGACCACTAGAAAAGATTTATTGTCAAAATATACAAAATTTATCTCAGCAATACTGATTTTAAATAACATTGACTAGAAAGTACAACAAAGATTGGAATGATGAATTAAGTAAAATTTATAAGAAAAGAAGAAAAAAACGGGTGTCGGTTAAATGAATAAAACTTTATTTAAAAAGACGGAAAAAACTCACAAGACGCACAAGTATAAGAAAAAACCTAGATGTAATCAAAGTTATAATACTGAATAAAAAAAAGCAGAAAAATTACTTATATTAATCAAGAAAATTGGCATTACATCACCCATAAAATATGAAACAACAATAAAATAAATCAAATAACAATTTAGCAACAAATCAGATAACTTTTGAATATATATATATCACCAACACGAGCACTAGAAAAGATTTATTGTAAAATATACAAAATTTATCTGAGCAATACTGATTTTAAATAACATTGACTAGAAAGTATAACCAAGATTGGAATGATGATTAAAGTAAAATTTATAGGAAGAAGAAAACAAAACAAAACCCAAACGGGTGTCGGTTAAATGAATATAACCTTATTCAAAAAGACAGGAAAAACTCACAAGACGCCCAAGTTTAAGAAAAACCCAGATGTAATCAAAATTATAATACTGAATAAAAACAAAAGCAGAAAACTTACATATATCAATCAAGAAAATTGACATTACATCACCCATAAAATATGAAACAACAATAACATAAATCATATAACTATTTAGCAACAAATCAGATAACTTTTGAATATATATATCACCAACACGACCACTAGAAAAGATTTATTGTCAAAATATACAAAATTTATCTCAGCAATACTGATTTTAAATAACATTGACTAGAAAGTACAACAAAGATTGGAATGATGAATTAAGTAAAAATTTATAAGAAAAAAGAAAAAAAAAACGGTGTCGGTTAAATGAATAAAACTTTATTTAAAAAGACGGGAAAAAACTCACAAGACGCACAAGTATAAGAAAAAACCTAGATGTAATCAAAGTTATAATACTGAATAAAAAAAAAGCAGAAAAATTACTTATATTAATCAAGAAAATTGGCATTACATCACCCATAAAAATATGAAACAACAATAAAATAAATCAAATAACAATTTAGCAACAAATCAGATAACTTTTGAATATATATATATCACCAACACGAGCACTAGAAAAGATTTATTGTAAAATATACAAAATTTATCTGAGCAATACTGATTTTAAATAACATTGACTAGAAAGTATAACCAAGATTGGAATGATGATTAAAGTAAAATTTATAGGAAGAAGAAAACAAAAACAAAACCCAAACGGGTGTCGGTTAAATGAATATAACCTTATTCAAAAGACAGGAAAACTCACAAGACGCCCAAGTTTAAGAAAAAAACCCAGATGTAATCAAAATTATAATACTGAATAAAAACAAAAGCAGAAAACTTACATATATCAATCAAGAAAATTGACATTACATCACCCATAAAATATGAAACAACAATAACATAAATCATATAACAATTTAGCAACAAATCAGATAACTTTTGAATATATATATCACCAACACGACCACTAGAAAAGATTTATTGTAAAAATATACAAAATTTATCTCAGCAATACTGATTTTAAATAACATTGACTAGAAAGTACAACAAAGATTGGAATGATGAATTAAGTAAAAATTTATAAGAAAAAGAAGAAAAAAAAACGGGTGTCGGTTAAATGAATATAACTTTATTTAAAAAGACTGAAAAAAACTCACAAGACGCACAAGTATAAGAAAACACCAGATATTGAAATCAAAATTATAATTCTGAATTAAAAAAAAAACTAAAAATCGGAAACACTTACATATATTAATCAAGAAAATTGGCATTACATTACCCATAAAAATATGAAACACCAATAACATAAATCAAATAACAATTTAGCAACAAATCAGCTAACTTTTGAATATATTTATCACCAACACGACCACTAGAAAAGATTTATTGTAAAAAAATACACAAAATTTATCTGAACAATACTGATTTTAAATAACATTGACTAGAAAGTACAACCAAGACTGGAATGATGATTTAATTAAAATTTATAGGAAGAAGAAAAAAAAAAAAAAAAAAAACAAAAGGTGTCGGTTAAATGAATATAACTTTATTTAAAAGACAGGAAAAAACTCACAAGACGCACAAGTATAAGAATAAAAACAGATGTTGTAATCATAATTATAATGCATTAAAAAAAACAAGAAAAACTTACATATATCAATCAAGAAAATTGACTTTACATTACCCATAAATATATGAAAAACAATAGTATTAATCAAAACAATTTTACATAAAAGTAACTAACCAGCTAACTGCTGAATATATATATCACCAACACAACCATTAGAAAATATTTATTGTAAAATATATAAAACTTATCTAAGCAATACTGATTTTATTTAGAACATGAAATTACAACCAAGATTTGAATGTTGATTTAAGTCAAATTTTAAAGGAGTATAATATATAAAACTTATCTGAACACTGCTTTTATTACCGACATTGACTAGATAATACAACTAAAATTGAAATGTTGATTTAAGTGAAAATTTAAAAGGAGCATAAAAGATAAAACAATGAGATATGAAAACATTGATAAAGGTTATTGATGCTATTTCAAAATAAACTAAAAATATGTTTTAATCAAGAAAATTTACATTATGAAAAATAGGAACAAAGCTAAGTGTAAAAGTAAATGAAATTGTGAACGAAATTTCAAATAAATTTAATGGGCACAAACCTGAACAAAAGACAAAGGTTGCAGATTCATTTTGATTAAAGAATTAAGATTGGATGGAAAATACTTCAAATATGTGAAGTACATGAGGTAGATAACAGTCGAATAAAAATGAACATACTGTTTAATATATCTGTGAAGACTTCCACACAGAAATGTTCTTATCACATAGCCATTGTTCTAACAGATGACAATGATATAAAATCTCTAAATATCTAATTGATAACTATTCATGTACATATAAAAAAAGAGTCAAATAAGATTTGGAAATGTCAAGTTCAACATTCAAATATGAGTAAAAGGCTTATATAATTGATCTGCTATTCTTGCAAATAAAACTTGACTTCAATATATCAAAATGGAGTATATGTTTACCTGAGAGATTTACAAAAATGTTCACATTTGTAAATATAATAAAAAGAGCAATGAAAAGCACAATGTTCTTTGCAGATAAACAAAAAAAAGGCAATGAACAGCACTATTGTCTTGCAAATAAAACAAAAAGACTCTTGTTAACTTGATAGATTTTTAAAAAATCACAACATTTGGTAGTCATCATATTTGTTATTTAAATGCATACATGCAATATTTCAATAAATGTGTTCTATTTTCATCTATTTTCATCAAAGCAATCAAAATTAATAAAAGTTGTTTAAAATTAAACATCACCCACGTATCACAACCAACTATATACACCAAATTTTCATTTTCATATGGAATTTAATTTCACAGTTTAAACATTTTCAAAAAGATCTGGAATAATCAATTTTAACTTTCTAATTTCTACATTTCACTTAAAATCTTTCAATGAATGTTCACCGAGCTTGATTTTAGTATAATTACCTACCCTCCCATATACAGATCACATTCTTGTTTTTATGAAAGGTAACTTTACTTCAAATATAAATTGGATCTTGTTAATGAAATTGCTAAGGATATGGAAAATGCCCAAGATTAAATGGGTGGACAGTAGGCAAATTCCATGTCTAGCATGCACTGTGGATAAAGACTGTAGGCGAGATATGGCCATAATTGTCAGTTTTACTGATAACTCAAATTTCAGCAAGACGATAACTGGATAGTTCCATGCCTTGCGTCACATTGACCAGAAGCAGGCAGAAACCGTTCTTTATTTTGGTGACAATTCTACCATTTTAGGACTAAAAGTGTTAGCAACTGAAGTAGACAATGATGCTTTATTACAAATGTAACATTAAATACTACAAAAAGTTTTTTTGTTTGTTTGTTTTTTTTTTTTTTACATATGATTGTAATAATAGTCTGGTCTATTTCTCAGTCTAAAATGTTAACATTTGTAAATATAATAAAAGAGCAATGAAAAGCACCATGTTCTTTGTAGATATTACAAAAAAGCAATGAACAGCACTATTGTCTTGTAAATAAAACAAAAGACTCTTGTTAACTTGATAGATTTTAAAAATCACAACATTTGGTAGTCATCATATTTGTTATTTAAATGCATACATGCAATATTTCAATAAATGTGTTCTATTTTCATCAAAGCAATCAAAATTAATAAAAGTTGTTTAAAATCAAACATCACCCACGTATCACAACCAACTATATACACCAAATTTTCATTTCATATGGAATTTAATTTCACAGTTTTATGTGAAGTGAGCTCAATCTCGCCTCCCCTTTTCTGTTCCTCATTCGCTCGGAAAAGGCACACTGCCTACAGATCTGCGCATAGATCGTGTCCTATGCCTTTACATGATCCCAATGAATCCCACTGTACCTAAATAATAAAATAAGTATGCCAAAATTTGTGTTAAAAAGCACTACGGCACCAGACATATATAATTTATCATTTGAGGTATACACTTGGTAAATGTCTAAGTATTAAAACAGTTAAAGAAAAATGAAATTAAATATCACCCTAGTGTTGTGTCCATAATGAATTAGTAAATGTACGTACACACCGGTCACTACATTTCTTAGCATGTTGATCAAACTTGTTATGTATTACATATTAAAGGCACCAGGCTTATTATTTATATTACGTCAGACATGTGTTTCGTCTATAAAAGACTCATCAGTGACACTCAAATAAAAAAAAATTGAACATTTAGATAAAGGAGAAAGTTGAGGAGTATTTAGGACCAAAAATTCCAAAAGATAATGTCAAATACGACTAAGGTAATCTGTGTCTTGAGTTGGAAAATCCTTAGTATTTCAAATAATTTATAGTTTTGTACTGTACAATAGAAGAAATAACCGCAACTACTCAGCCTACCAATGCATGAAACCACGAATCCAACCACCCATCCAAGTGTGCTCTGTTCTGCTTTCTAGAATAAAAATAAAATATTAATTTTCTTATTTTCTTTCTTTACAGAAATGAAATGACCGCATCCATTCTCAGTCAGCCACCATGGCAGCATGATGATGAGGATGAATAGTGAGGAGGAGGTTGAGATGCAAAAAGATAGTGATTATGGTGAAACAACAGAAGATGAGGCGCAATCGCCATTCGCCTCAATTAAAGATGAACAATAATGTAATACATATACAACATGTACAACATGTATATACAAAAATATAAATATATAGTCAATTGCTTTTCAAATTCTTTAAGAACACTTAAGGTTTGATTTAAAACAAAGTAATTAAATGATATATGATTACAAATGAGACAATTCTTCGTCATAGATTGTATTATAGGTTGCAGTATGGCCTTCAACAAAATCATTAGTCACAAAGCAAAGCATTGAATGTTTCAAATATAGTATTGCTTTTAACATACATACATAAAGACGTCCTTTACTGGTTACACAATATCAAGTTTTCATTGTATATAGTTATATACAGTACATATATATATATATATAAGTAAGATGATGTGGTATGAGTGTCATTGAGACAACTCTCATCCAAGTCACAATATATTTAAAGCTAACAATTATAGTTTAAAGTATTGCCTTCAACACAGAGTCTCGGAGATTACTTTGGCATTTTACTGTTGTTGGGTTAGAATCTTTCATAAATTAACATGAAAGGGCCTATTGGGTGTCTGAGAAAAAGTTACAAGAACTTTTACTTTTGATGGTCATGTTTTATCCAAACACAGTGGAGTCATTGAAAATTGTTTACTTATCATCTTTTAAAACAAGCGCAAGCGAAGACAAAAGTCAATTCAATCGATAACAACTGATTTTACGCAACGATAGCACAGTTTTAGTTTTTTTTAAACACAATTTGAACCGACGATTTCATTAATTTGAACCGGGAAATTTTCTCCGGGTGCTGGTGCTTATTGAAAAACCTGCCGGTTAGGTGGTGTTTTGTGCCGTTTTGATGTTGAGGAGTGTCAAACAACACAATCCAATTGATTTTGGTTTGGATGGAATTAGTTGCCAGTTTCAAGGTGATGGGTTGTACACCTATGAAGCCAAATACCAACAGATCAAAAGAATAACATTTTTGTTGCAGTGGGTGTCCTACCCTAAAAACAAATCTTTAACAATTTTCAATGACTCCACTGTGTTTGGATAAAACATGAACATCAATGCAAAAGTAAAAGTTCTTGTAACTTTTTCTCAGAGACAGACCAATAGGCCCTTTCATGTTAATTTGTGAAAGATTCTAACCCAACAACAGTAAAATGCTAAAGTAATCTCCGAGACTCTGTGTTGAAGGCAATACTTTAAACTATAATTATTAGCTTTAAATATATTGTGATTTGGATGGAGAGTTGTCTCAATGACACTCATACCACATCATCTTACTTATATATATATATATATATATATATATATATATATATATATATATACTGTATATAAATATATACAATGAAAACTTGATATTGTGTAACCAGTAAAGGACGTCTTTATTGACAAGATCAAGACTTTTCTATATGTATAAAAAGGAACCATGTTTTATCCATGTTCCCAACCCCACCAAAGGCTTATCATAGTATTTTATTTTCATAGACTTCTCAGTAATCTGAAACAACTACAACTACTAGACCTGCTAAATCACTTACAACCCAACTAGACCTTCAAAACAAACGACAACTCTTTCTAGACCTGAAAACAAACGACAACTGCTTCTAGACCTGAAACCAAAACTGCAACCCTTAAGCAGAGTAGAACCACAATCATAGATTCAGACATGTGTCCTATCACACCACCAATGGAGTCCACCGCTGATGTATGTATGTTAAAAGCAATACTATATTTGAAACATTCAATGCTTTGCTTTGTGACTAATGATTTTGTTGAAGGCCATACTGCAACCTATAATACAATCTATGACGAAGAATTGTCTCATTTGTAATCATATATCATTTAATTACTTTGTTTTAAATCAAACCTTAAGTGTTCTTAAAGAATTTGAAAAAGCAATTGACTATATATTTATATTTTTTGTGTAAACAAAACAAATGTACAGTATATACATGTTGTATATGTATTACATTATTGTTCATCTTTAATTGAGGCGAATTACGATTGCGCCTCATCTTCTGTTGTTTCACCATAATCACTATCTTTTGCATCTCAACCTCCTCCTCACTATTCATCCTCATCATCATGCTGCCATGGTGGCTGACTGAGAATGGATGCGGTCATTTCATTTCTGTAAAGAAAGAAAATAAGAAAATTAATATTTTATTTTTATTCTAGAAAGCAGAACAGAGCACACTTGGATGGGTGGTTGATTCGTTGTTTCATGCATTGGTAGGCTGAGTAGTTGCGGTTATTTCTTCTATTGTACAGTACAAAACTATAAATTATTTGAAATACTAAGGATTTTCCAACTCAAGACACAGATTACCTTAGTCGTATTTGACATTATCTTTGGAATTTTGGTCCTAAATACTCCTCAACTTTCTCCTTTATTTAAATTTTCAATTTTTTTTATTTGAGTGTCACTGATGAGTCTTTTATAGACGAAACACATGTCTGACGTAATATAAATAATAAGCCTGGTGCCTTTAATATGTAATACATACAAGTTTGATCAACATGCTAAGAAATGTAGTGACCGGTGTGTACGTACATTTACTAATTCATTATGGACACAACACTAGGGTGATATTTAATGTCATTTTCTTTAACTGTTTTAATACTTAGACATTTACCAAGTGTATACCTCAAATGATAAATTATATATGTCTGGTGCCGTAGTGCTTTTTAACACAAATTTTGGCATACTTATTTTATTATTTAGGTACAGTGATTCATTGGGATCATGTAAAGGCATAGGACACGATCTATGCGCATATCTGTAAGGCAATGTGCCTTTTCCGAGCGAATGAGGAACAGAAAAGGGGAGGCGAGATTGAGCTCACTTCACATTAAACTGTGAAATTAAATTCCATATGAAATGAAAATTTGGTGTATATAGTTGGTTGTGATACGCGGGTGATGTTTGATTTTAAACAACTTTTATTAATTTTGATTGCTTTGATGAAAATAGAACACATTTATTGAAATATTGCATGTATGCATTTAAATAACAAATATGATGACTACCAAATGTTGTGATTTTTAAAATCTATCAAGTTAACAAGAGTCTTTTGTTTTATTTACAAGACAAAAGTGCTGTTCATTGCTTTTTTGTAATATCTACAAAGAACATGGTGCTTTTCATTGCTCTTTTATTATATTTACAAATGTTAACATTTTAGACTGAGAAATAGACCAGACTATTATTACAATCATATGTAAAAAAAAAACAAAAAAAACTTTTGCAGTATTTAATGTTACATTTGTAATAAAGCATCATTGTCTACTTCAGTTGCTAACACTTTTAGTCCTAAAATGGTAGAATTGTCACCAAAATAAAGAACGGTTTCTGCCTGCTTCTGGTCAATGTGACGCAAGGCATGGAACTATCCAGTTATCGTCTTGTTGAAATTTGAGTTATCAGTAAAACTGACAATTATGGCCATATCTCGCCTACAGTCTTTATCCACAATGCATGCTAGACATAGAATTTGCCTACTGTCCACCCATTTAATCTTGGGCATTTTTCCATATCCTTAGCAATTTCATTAACAAGATCCAATTTATATTTGAAGTAAAGTTACCTTTCATAAAAACAAGAATGTGATCTGTATATGGGAGGGGTAGGTAATTATACTAAAATCAAGCTCGGTGAACATTCATTGAAAGATTTTAAGTGAAATGTAGAAATTAGAAAGTTAAAATTGATTATTCCAGATCTTTTTGAAAATGTTTAAACTGTGAAATTAAATTCCATATGAAAATGAAAATTTGGTGTATATAGTTGGTTGTGATACGTGGGTGATGTTTAATTTTAAACAACTTTTATTAATTTTGATTGCTTTGATGAAAATAGATGAAAATAGAACACATTTATTGAAATATTGCATGTATGCATTTAAATAACAAATATGATGACTACCAAATGTTGTGATTTTTAAAATCTATCAAGTTAACAAGAGTCTTTTGTTTTATTTGCAAGACAATAGTGCTGTTCATTGCCTTTTTGGTTTATCTGCAAAGAACATTGTGCTTTTCATTGCTCTTTTATTATATTTACAAATGTGAACATTTTTGTAAATCTCTCAGGTAAACATATACTCCATTTTGATATATTGAAGTCAAGTTTTATTTGCAAGAATAGCAGATCAATTATATAAGCCTTTTACTCATATTTGAATGTTGAACTTGACATTTCCAAATCTTATTTGACTCTTTTTATATGTACATGAATAGTTATCAATTAGATATTTAGAGATTTTATATCATTGTCATCTGTTAGAACAATGGCTATGTGATAAGAACATTTCTGTGTGGAAGTCTTCACAGATATATTAAACAGTATGTTCATTTTTTTATTCGACTGTTATCTACCTCATGTACTTCACATATTTGAAGTATTTTCCATCCAATCTTAATTTTTAATCAAAATGAATCTGCAAACCTTTGTCTTTTGTTCAGGTTTGTGCCCATTAAATTTATTTGAAATTTCGTTCACAATTTCATTTACTTTTACACTTAGCTTTGTTCCTATTTTTCAAAATGTAAATTTTCTTGATTAAAACATATTTTTAGTTTATTTTGAAATAGCATCAATAACCTTTATCAATGTTTTCATATCTCATTGTTTTATCTTTTATGCTCCTTTAAATTTTCACTTAAATCAACATTTCAATTTTAGTTGTATTATCTAGTCAATGTCGGTAATAAAAGCAGTGTTCAGATAAGTTTTATATATTATACTCCTTTAAAAATTTGACTTAAATCAACATTCAAATCTTGGTTGTAATTTCATGTTCTAAATAAAATCAGTATTGCTTAGATAAGTTTTATATATTTTTACAATAAATATTTTCTAATGGTTGTGTTGGTGATATATATATATTCAGCAGTTAGCTGGTTAGTTACTTTTATGTAAAATTGTTTTGATTAATACTATTGTTTTTCATATATTTATGGGTAATGTAAAGTCAATTTTCTTGATTGATATATGTAAGTTTTTCTTGTTTTTTTTAATGCATTATAATTATGATTACAACATCTGTTTTTTATTCTTATACTTGTGCGTCTTGTGAGTTTTTTTCCTGTCTTTTAAATAAAGTTATATTCATTTAACTGACACCTTTTGTTTTTTTTTTTTTTTCTTCTTCCTATAAATTTTAATTAAATCATCATTCCAGTCTTGGTTGTACTTTCTAGTCAATGTTATTTAAAATCAGTATTGTTCAGATAAATTTTGTGTATTTTTACAATAAATCTTTTCTAGTGGTCGTGTTGGTGATAAATATATTCAAAAGTTAGCTGATTTTTGCTAAATTGTTATTTGATTTATGTTATTGGTGTTTCATATTTTTATGGGTAATGTAATGCCAATTTTCTTGATTAATATATGTAAGTGTTTCCGATTTTTAGTTTTTTTTTTAATTCAGAATTATAATTTTGATTTCAATATCTGGTGTTTTCTTATACTTGTGCGTCTTGTGAGTTTTTTTCCAGTCTTTTTAAATAAAGTTATATTCATTTAACCGACACCCGTTTTTTTCTTCTTCTTTCCTTATAAATTTTACTTAATTCATCATTCCAATCTTTGTTGTACTTTCTAGTCAATGTTATTTAAAATCAGTATTGCTGAGATAAATTTTGTATATTTTGACAATAAATCTTTTCTAGTGGTCGTGTTGGTGATATATATATTCAAAAGTTATCTGATTTGTTGCTAAATAGTTATATGATTTATGTTATTGTTGTTTCATATTTTTATGGGTGATGTAATGTCAATTTTCTTGATTAATATATGTAAGTTTTTCTGCTTTTTTTTATTCAGTATTATAATTTTGATTACATCTGGTTTTTTCTTAAACTTGGGCGTCTTGTGAGTTTTTCCTGTCTTTTGAATAAGGTTATATTCATTTAACCGACACCCGTTTGGTTTTTGTTTTGTTTTCTTCTTCCTATAAATTTTTACTTTAATCATCATTCCAATCTTGGTTATACTTTCTAGTCAATGTTATTTAAAATCAGTATTGCTCAGATAAATTTTGTATATTTTTACAATAAATCTTTTCTAGTGCTCGTGTTGGTTCAAAAGTTATCTGATTTGTTGCTAAATTGTTATTTGATTTATATTATTGTTGTTTCATATTTTTATGGGTAATGTAATGTCAATTTTCTTGATTAATATAAGTAATTTTTCTGCTTTTTTTTATTCAGTATTATAATTTTGATTACATCTAGGTTTTTTTCTTATACTTGTGCGTCTTGTGAGTTTTTTTCCGGTCTTTTTTAAATAAAGTTGTATTCATTTAACCGACACCCGTTTGCTTTTTTTTCTTTACCTATAAATTTTTACTTAAATCATCATTCCAATCTTGGTTATACTTTCTAGTCAATGTTATTTAAAATCAGTATTGCTCAGATAAATTTTGTATACAATAAATCTTTTCTAGTGGTCGTGTTGGTGATATATATTCCAAAGTTGGCTGATTTGTTGCTAAATTGTTTTTGATTTATGTTATTGGTGTTTCATATTTTATGAGAAATGTAATGTCAATTTGATACACACGTGTTTTTCCATCTTTTTAGAATTCAGTATTGTTCATTTTAACCACAAATGTATTTTCTTATTATCAGTGAGTTGTTTCTTTCATATATTATATATGGTAAACACACAATTTCTAAAATTCTAGTAATTTTGAAATGTCTCAGTAAATATTATTTTGGAATAAGATTTCAATTCATCACTTAAGTAATTTAATTGTATCAGGATAACTTTTATATATTTTTACAATGAATATCTTCTGCAGAAGACTTCTGCTGATAATGTTGAATGATGTGTTTGTATGTATATAAACTCATCATAGATACCACGATTGAAATTTTATATTTACGGCAGACGCGTTTCATCTACAAAAGACTCATCAGTGACGCTCGAATAAAAAATATTAAAAGGCCAAATAAAGTACGAAGTTGAAGAGCATTGAGGACCAAAATTCCTAAAAGTTTTGCCAAATACAGCTAAGGTAATCTATTCCTGAGGTAGAAAAGCCTTAGTATTTCAAAAATTCAAAGTTTTGTTAACAGTTAATTTATAATTATGAACATATCAATGATAACTAACCATTTAAAACCAAGTGACGGTTTGCTAGACTGACCATTTAGAACCCAGTGATTATTCACTTAACTGATAAAATCACAAGCAATCCATTTATGTATAATTATGGACAATAAACAGACAACTTGATATACAATGCTAATTCAACACATCTTTATTGATGAAAGAAATCATAAATCTGATGGATTGCTCTAAATCAGCGCTTTAGAGATAGAACTGTCAATGTGTGATATTAGTCTCTTTAGATATTGTAATTGTTTTGTATTGAAATAAAGTCCTTTAATTATTGGGTGTCCACTAATAAATTGTCTAAAATCAACCCGTACTTCTCTCTCTCGCCTTATACTCCTGTGGAAGTTCAAATTGTTGAATATAGTCGCATATGGATGAATTGTATTGTTTTATAGTATCTACTGGGTGGTTGGTTAATCTATTACAACCCGTAGCATTTTGTGTCTTATTTGATTCACAAACGTGTAGATTGTTACTAATGGCCAACGTTACACTTGTCACTGAAAGGAGGACAATTATTGTTTTAATTTTTGGTTGTAGGCGATGCTGACTGTTATTCTTCATGTAAAATGTTTTTCGCAATATCGCACAACGCTTGAATATGTTCCTCTTCAGTAAATCGAATTAATGCCTTTCTTCCAATAGGATCCACTAGGTAAATGTTTTTTTAGGAAAAAAAAACGGAGTTATTTATAATTCGTCTAAACATTGTCATGTTATATGGAGTTGAAGTATAAAACAGAGGTTTATATGTTGTGTTCCTCTGCAAAGAATCTTTGAAAGAGTGCACATACGTCTTGTACGTCCTTGTATAGTCTATCTGGTTTTGGTAAATTTTTCTTGCACCATTTAACATCGTCAAGTAGTTTAAGAAATGTATCTCTAGCGTGTTCACTTATGTCTATAGTGTGACAGCTTATCCAATCGGATTGTTCTAGTTTTTCATTTCTTCTTGCCACTTTGTGCACTGCTTTGTGGTCGATGTGGGATAAGGCTTCTTCAAAATGAATCTCTAAATGTTCTAACTCATTCCACATTAAATATGTATGTTGTACCTGGCTAGGATGATGAACTGTACAACCATAACAATACTTTATTGATAGTTTAACAACATCTTCTCTCAGTTTAGAAGCAAATTTGACGTTAAAAATAAAAGCATGAAACAAATGCTGTTTTCGCCTACATCCATTGTGAAGTTAAATGTGCCTATAAAGGAAAAGATGTGCCCATACTATTGTATACTGGATAAGTTAAAATTCCAAAATTATCTTTACCAAAACTATTTGAGGTATCATGTTGTTGATATGATTGGTATTTGATAAAATTTCAGAGAAAGAAAAATGCTAACAATGTCTACGTAGAAAAATAATTAAAGAATGGCACCTTATTAGTCACCATTTTTGCAAATAAACAATTTGGTTCCCATTTTTGGTGTTCTGTTTCTACACAATCAGATGCTTCCCACTGTTTTACGGTTACACCACAGTAGAAACAAGTCACTCGATCTCCAATCCCAGTATAAAAGAATCCGTTTTGAATCAAATGTTGTGGTTTCTGCGCAATCTGTCTTGGCCAATTCTCAAATGTTTGTTCTCTATCGATGTAATACAGTTTCGTTGGGTGTACAGGATTAAATGAAAACATTTTTGAGCAGAATGTGTCTGTTTCTATATCCATTTTTGTGAAAAGATGGTCTTACTAATGTAAATTTTATGTCGTTTGCTTTGGCAAAATTGTCTATGATTTGGAAATATGCTGTCCAATCTCGTCTTCCCAATCCACAGCTGATGTGGGCTGGTACTCCGACAGTTTTAACTTTTAATTCTTTAAGTCGTTCTAAGCACTGTATAAACCAAATGATTCGGTTTTCCCTAGTATCTTTATGAGATGAAATATTTCTATAATTCTGATCTACAGTACCGAAATCCCACTGACTTAAGAAGCAAACAACATCGTCATGTACTTTATCTGGAGATTCGAATATATATCTGCCCAAGGATATTTTATTGCAATTGTCTTTGATAAGCCGTGTGCCTTTACACAAAGATAGTTTATTTGATGTACAATAATATCAACATCTCCGATGGTTAGCAAATCACCAAAACAAATTTAAGACTCATTTTAAATAGGATTAACGATTGCTGAAATACTACAGTGTATGAATTTTCTAAAATATCACATTCTATTCAAAACGTTCTTTTTGTCTACATTCCTTGTGTTCAAAGCTAGCTACATTCCTCGTGACCACATTTCTCATTGTATTGCTACATTCCTCGTAACCATACACATTCCTCACATTGTATTGCTAATATTGCTAATTGCTGTGCCAGTATGCCTATTACACAACTTCTTAAGATTAAACCAGACCATTTTTAAGATTAGTTGTGGATAAATAATTAATCTAATTCAATTTGCTAAGAGCCATGCCATCAAAAATATGAACATTTCATTATTTTTTTTACGGAAGCATGTTTATGGCTATTCTGTTTAGGCTCCGTTTGGTCATATATTTCCTAAGCATGTATACATCTGCTGTTTAATTTTCGAGCGTTCCTGATGTTGTTAAGTCCAAAAAAGCATACTTTGTATGGATTATGCAGAGTAAAACCATCATTTTGTGAACAGAAAGTAAACAAAATGATGATATTGAACATTGAACTATTCAGTGATGATTTCAAAGACTACGCATTCTAAAAATTTAACACGGCATGTCTCTTGCATAACAGTGTAGAGAAAACAAAACTCAAGACATTAGGTGAACAAATAAGTGCGTACCGTTAAATCCTGTCTATGCTGTTACCAACAAATTTATTAATTACAACAATTTTAAATTTGTAAAAAGTGCCATTGCGTGTTGGAAACCAAGACCACAGAAGAAAAACATCACTGAACAGAAGTAGGAGTACATGTAGATTAATTTTTATACAGCATTCATGTTACTACATTATTTTTAAGACTAATTTAAGATTATTCGAAACTCCCGCCTCTGTACATTTGCTTTTTATTGTGTATATCGCGTGTTATGATTTTATATGTTTTATTATAACACTCAATTTACACTTTCGAGAAAAGTTGTGCATCGCCTTTCCATTTTTTTCATTTTTCGTTCAATCTTTGGTAAACTAAAGACAGTGTAAGTTAATTTTTCTATTACTTTATTTTATAACTGAAAGTAAATATTTCGCATCTTTAATTAGTTTACGTCACTATTTTACTATGTTGCTTTGTTCGAACAGCTAATTGACGTGTAAGTAGGTCAAAGTTGTTTACTTCAGCATTTTATGTGTAAGATGTAAGCCTCTCATATCTGAGGGGGTTAGTACCCAAAGATATGATAGGATTACATCTGATTTACATAGAAGTATTTTGTTGGTATTTTGGTGTTTTTGTGACCCGACGATTGTGAAGCACTGTGGCACAATCTAGGGGGAGGCTCACGGTAGGAGGAGGAAAGAAAACCAAACTATCATAGCAAGAAACTAGCTATTAATTTAATAAAGAAAACATCAGAGTAATTACAATATAATTTCAAAGTACAATTTTTAAGTTGAAATAAATTGAAAACAATAATAAAATACTACAAACAATTCCAATTAAGTATCAAATAATAATAACAATAATAATTACTATTAAATTAAACCTTCTGAATTCAAATATTAGCTACTTATAAACTTTCTTTAATTTTTCCAAAACAAAATCAAAAGAAAAATAATTTTAAATCTAAATTATTTTAGAACCAAGAGACTCACCTATAATACCAAGAAACTCGCTATTAATGTTATAGCAGCTTGAACAGTTTATATGTACTAATTTCTGCGTTTCCTAGTAACCCCTAATTATCTATTAATTACTAAACCAAATAAGACAACAAAAGAATTTGTGAAATATTAACAAAATTAGAATGCCCAGGTATAGCTATGGTCCGGAACCAGGGGCCTGTTTATCGAAGCGCTCTTAGGACTAGAACATGTCCTAAGATCATATTATATATATTCTTTATTCCAAAAGCAATACAGCTTATAGGTATCGTGTACAATTAATATTACATTCAATATAGTAAGCATCACATAGTACAATAAGGTAATTCATTAATATACAATTCATACAATTTAAAACACATCTAGGAGCATGATATTAATTAGCATTATTTAACAATCTCAATTAAAGTATGATATACACATTCAACGATTACGAATTTTTCGGCAATACATACATACTTCCCAAAATTATTAAGTTCTTTTATATTACGAACAGATAACAATTGTATAAGTTTAAATACTGATGGATTTCTCCAATAATACGGTTTAATATACTTCATACGAATATCTCTGTATCCAATACATTCTAAAATAAAATGATATTCATCATCAACAGAATTATAGTTGCACACATTACATGTTCTAGCGTTTCTGTTTATATTTAAAAACCTCCCAGTTTCAATGTTCAAGTTATGTGCATGTAAACGGTACTTGCTTATTAATGTTTATATCTAAAATTAACAGGTCTACTAAGATAAAACTGCAAACCATGACTGTCATATATGTATTTGTAAAACTGACATTTAGAAGACTTCTCAAAAAATGACATTGCTTCAGTTATAAATCTATCAGTAAAACGCTGTTTGAAATCAGCTATAAAAACACCTACATTTAAAACATTTTGTGTCAACCATACATGACTTAAGCCATAATTACATAATAAATGTCTTATTCTACATGACCAATTCAATTTATTTTTACTTTTACATTGCTAGCCTCCAGCATTTCTGCATAACAATTTTTCAGAATACAATTGTCAGTTTTAACAATTTACACCAATATTTCATCATTTTACAGTACCTCTGTACATACAATGGGACTCTACCTAGTTCGAAATACACCATGTGATTTGTAGTACTCTTTTTTACTTTCAAAATCCTCTTTAAAAAATATAGGTGAAGAGTTTCAATGTCAATTGCTTTATGATATCCCCAAACTTCGCTACCATAATTCACTATGCTTGAAACATATGTATCAAATAAAGACAATAGTGTCTCTGTATTAAAATAGTCTTCTTGAATTTTACTAAATAAACTGAAAACAGCTTTTTACCTTGATTTGACAACATTTTCTGAGTATTAGTAAAATACCATTATAATTTAACAGCATACCCAGATATATAAATTCATCCCATAACTCAATAATTTCTCCATTAATGAACCATTTTCTTCTGGTTTGATAACACCTCTGTTTCTAAATACAACAATCTTAGTTTTTAACATATTTATATGTAAAGTATACCCTTCAGAACATATTTGAACTACATCTATCATTTTTGAAGATCATTTATATTTTCGCTGAAAATAACAGTATCGTCAGCATACATTAATATTAAACAAAGATTGAGCATTCTCATGTCATATGATTGACAACCCTGTTTTATTAATTCAATTTCAATGTCATTGACATACATAGCATATAAAAAGGTGATAAGGATTCTCCTTGCATTAGACCAATGTCACAGTTAAAAAATCAGAAAATTTCCTCATGTTTGACACATGATTTCAAGTTAGAATACATTGATTTTATTAGATTTAACAATTTTCCGGTTATACAACATTTAGCTAATTTCATCCATAATTTAAAATGCTTAACACTGTCAAAAGCCTTTTATAATCAATAAAACAACAATATAACCTTTTTCCATTCCTCAAAGATTTTGATATGATGGAATGAAGAGCAAATATTGCATCATGAGTTCCGTGGCCAGGTCTAAACCGAACTGTGCGTCTGAGATGATACAGTGTTCCTCGCTCTATTTCAGCAGTCTGGTATTGATAGTAGCTGTAAAAGCTTTCCAATATGAGACACTAATGATATACCTCGGTAATTTCCAGGGTCATTAACCGGACCTTTTTTAAATAACGGTACTATTATACTTTTCACCCAAAGTTCTGGGAAGAATCCAGTGCATAAAATTACATTAAAAAGTTTACACAATAAAGGTAATAATACTGGCTTGCTTTCAATAATATATTCGTTCACAATATTGTCCACCCTGGAAATTTATTCTTGTTTAATTTCCTTATACTGTCTTCAAATTCCTTTTCTGTGAAAGGTCTGTCTAATTCTTCAAATATAAACGAGGTATCGCCATCTACCTGATCCTCAGTACTGGCATCATTATCATCTTTAGACATCAGATTTTAAAGTGATCAAAAATTGTTCTATTGAATGCTACTTGAAAAGTTTTTGCGATTTTTAAATTTTCGGTAAAAACGTTTTGGATTCGATTTTCTCATTGCGTTAAACATGTTTCCTTGTTTGTTTTTATAATTTCGCTTCAGTTTATTCTCCATAACTTTGTATTTTCGTTTATCTAAGTTCAGTTTCAGTCTATTTTCCTCGGAGTGATTTCGGTTAAATTGCATAAGTGCATGCTTATAGTTCTTATATAGTAATTTGCAATCGTCTGTTATCCATGGTTTGTCTCGTTTCAAGATCGACTTTGTACTCGGTTTACGACCAGTGCAATTATCACAGCGTATTGTTCGTTCTACTTCTTTATGTGTATATTTTTCAAAAATATTTGTCAAAATAACATTCATTTCATTCACAGCGTGATTAATAGCATCAGCATCTTCTGTAATACTTTTGTGCAGGTTTTCGAATTTATGTGCGTTATGTATTAGATCTTCTCACTTCATCCCTGAACTCTTCATTCCATCGTATCGTATTATACTTTATTGTTTTACATGTACATACAGTTTTCTGACATAAACCTTTAATTTAATATCTACAAATAATGGAGCATGACATGAAAAAGTTGTAAAATTTCCTACAATAAAACTATTAACAATTGAAAATGAGTTACTAGATAACAGCATGTAAACTATAACACTACAACCATTTTTGTTTTACAAATCCTAAGGCCAGTTGATATACACAAATTTAATATGCGGTTACCAAAAGAGTTCGGTGTTTTAAATCTTCAGTCAATCTACTATCTAACGATACATCCGCAATATAATCAATTAAATTGTCAACTTTGTCCAGTAATTCTCTGTTTAACCCGTCTTGTAAAGATAGTCTGGTTCATTACCCACTCGGCCATTTAAATCACCAATAACGGCAATGTTACCAAATTTTGAAAAAATTTCAATTTGTTGTTGTAAAACATCGAAAACGTCAATATCATACTTTCTATAATAAACATTTTTATCTGGTGGTATGTATATAGCACAAATATATAAATTTTCATTATCGAACATTATATTTTATCAATTTTATCCATATCATACAATCAATACAACAATCGATAACTTCTAAATAAGACTTTAACCATTTCTTATAGAACACAATTACGCCACCCCGTTATACTTTTCTCTAGATAAATATTTTTTTCATATCCAATTAAATCGAATTCCTTAGGGCATTTAACCCAACACTCATTAAAACATATAACATCGTATTCACACAACATATTTACAAATTCTTCGGCTAATTTACGTAGAAGGCCCTTTGAAATATTCCACGAGCATATTTTTAAATTTTTCGAAATTGATTTTTCACTAATATCATCCTCCTCGGATTCCTATTTCTCCCATAATTTTCCATCGACATATAATTTATCGTCAACTAAGTAAGCTGAGAGTTTTTCTTTTCTTTTTTGAAACATCACAGGTAGCAGTTTTTTCCTTTTCTCCAAAACTTCAAGTGGGAATTGTTGACTTATCCCAAAACCGGTACCCTTCAGACGTTTTGACATTTTGTCGTACCATTTCACGGTCTGAGAAGTTCTTAAATTTTACGACTATTGGTCGCGGTTTAACTGCCTCTTTTTTACCTTTCCTAAACGGAACGCACTTTCAATCTTTATTGTTGTTTTTGCATTTTCAATTTGAAGTGTATTCTCAGAGAAATCCAGTATGGTATCAACACAGTTTTCATTGTCTTTATCGGTTTTATGATCTATATGTCTAATTTCTGTTATACCCGTTACACCCCCGTTGCACCAGTCTTTGCAAAGAGATAGATAAATTATAATTGTTTCGTACGTTTCAGAGGCTCCAGTAAAAAAAAATTTCAAAAACACTAAATGCTAGTTTTTAGCCGTGCGCTTTATTAAATGCAAAAACCAAGGAGCAAAGGAACCATTCATGAAACGATCAATGTTGCAAAGAGCTTAAAAACAAAGTGAGCTATATATATATATGTTTGGTTATTTTGCGTTTTGTTTTGTTTTGTTTTATTGAAGTAATGTTTTTAACAATTGCCAAAAGGAATATCTTGAATAACACATTTAACGAACTTTCTTTATTATTTGTTAACAAAGAAACTTGATATAATTATGCTTACCCGTATTAGTTATTTAAACCAAAACGCCATATTCCTATGGAAAATCATTTATACATTTTTCTTTAAGGTCACACTTCCAATGGAAAACCAACCGCAGCATTGTCTTTGTGATGGGTTCAATGAACATTATCGGCCTGACTTGATTGGCATAGATAGTGGATTCAGCCAACGGGATCTCGAATTTCAAACAAGATATGAACTTGAACTGCCTGAACTTAATTTAGAGTGTATCCGGTGTTGCCTCTTATATTTACAGAGAAGAAGATACAGAATTGTGGATGGACTGACCAATTTTGTCGTCTACCCCGACTTACACTTAGAGCCAGGGTACAAATATTAGTACCCCAATTACAGCTTTCTCAATATTCCTGGAGGTGGAGGCAGGAGAGGACAGATAGCTACTGGACATGACTTGAATCTTGGTATGATTTCAACTAGGGCCTTTGCAAGCTCAAGAACATATCAGATGTATTCCCAACAGGAACTTTGAGTGTTGGTATTACTGGTCCAAGCCGAATGGAGAGTGTTGCAATTGATGTTGTGCAAAGACACGAACTGAAAGATATCAAAGTTAATTATGCTGTTGCAGTGTTAATTGAGCGATATCGACTAAGGGTTGAAAGACCCACTTTACTGGGGTGCTGTTCAATTCGGTCAGCACAATAAACACACAAATTTCGACAAAGAACATTAGATATAGGGTAAAGATATGTTATGGTTTAAAATTCAAAATTACGGGATTGTTACTAACTTAAACACACAAACACACATCTATTAACATTATATATCCTCTCCATTATTGAAATGAAAATATTGTTACATGATATTTACATGTACATATGTACATATCCGCTGAGAAGGTGGTACTACAAAGTAAGTTATTACTTAATAAAACATTTCTAGAATTGAACATGTCACTTATGAATTTTATAATAAATCTAATTTTATTTTGTAGTAAGAATAATTTTGAATAAAACAGTGTAATTTTGGTGTTTTGAATTCTGATAACTTCGATTTAAATTATTGTATTCTACGGGCAAAGTATTGCATAAACTATAAATTAAGGGGGTCGGGAGTTATCGGATTTAATTAGAATGTAATTATAAATTTAAAGAACTCCAAATTAATATTAAGATAGTATCATATCTGTATATTCCCATCAAAGGTTTGTAAATCCTTCTTATTTCTCAGTCGCACAATTACAATATCTATATATAATTACAATATCTATATATAATTTACTAATGTCTTTTAACAATGGATGTATATATAAACTGTAGTCTGAACATCAAAATCAATAACAAAAATTAAGATACATTCTATTTATTGGATTTTTTTAAATATAACTGTAAATTTAATGAACTCCAAAGTAGTATTAAGATAGTATCATACACTGTATATTCACATCAAAGGTTTGTAAATCCTTATTGTTTCTAAGTCGCATAATTACAATGTCATATATCTTATTTACTTATGTGTTTTAACAATGAATATATGTACATGTATACATTGTAGTCTGGACATCAAACAGATCAAATAATAAAAGTTTAAAACTATAATTATATAAACATTGTCAACACAAGTACACACAAATTGAAATCGTGCCTCTTTAGTATTATTTAAAAAGAGGAACTATCTAACTAATTTCAAAAGATAACTGTTCTCTAATTGTATTTAGTTTTATACATATTATAGTGAAATGAAATTCGTCTTCTACTTCTAAAAGACACAAGGGACAAATTATCTCTTCTAAAGGAGTTGAAGTATGCCGGTCTTTATTCAATTTCAAGAACACTATTACTTATGCGAATTTTAGCAAAATTTCGTATTACTTTTTGTCAATGTTTAACATTAAAAGGTTTCCAATATGTAATTTTCTTTAAGCATGTTATGAGCATATTAACATTGAATGATTTATTATCATAAAATCATTTTTCCTCAATCAGGAGCGGATCCAGCCATTTATAAAAGGGTGGGTTCCTAACCCAGGATAAAGGGGGTTCCAACTATATGTCCCCATTCATATGCATTGGTCATCAAAAAGGAGGGTTCCAACCCCTGAACCCCCCCTCCCCTGGATCCGCCACTGTGACAATCATTCAAATATCTATCATTAAGTTTGAAGTACAGCTCTTTGTAAGAACCAGGCAGAGTGCGATTTATGAAGGTTTCAGATTTTATCTATAATTGGCCTAGTAGAAGTAAATGAATAATGCTCAAAAATAATTTTCAGTGGGAAAATATGAGTGGTTGCCATGGTAACGGACACTCTATTTTTGGTTGTTAAGCGTGGTAAAATCTTTCGAAAATCAGCTAAATCACTAGAATTCAGAGCCTGATTATGAACAGAATCATGCATTTTTCATTAATGGTCATATGTAACATCGATACAACTTGGTTTAAGCTTCATTTTAGTGAAGATTGCATGTCAACCAAAGGGTAAGTTCGGCATGGGCCATATTTGGCCCCAATTATAAAGTTCAATGTTACAAGATAAAAATGTTTTAAGTTGACTTAAAGACATGTACGAAAGTTAAATAGAACTATTTGTATCAAAGTTTTATTCTAAAGCGTTAAATTTACATCCCAAATTGGTCAAGATAAGAGATTTTGGCAAAATTTGACAAAATTTGACAAAATCGGCCGGATTTCACCAAAATTTAGACCAGGAAACATAGAGCGCAGGCGTCGACAAACTAAATATTCAAGTAAGACATGTAAAATGTCTTTACAAACATAACTTTAACAGATCTTTGTTGTCTACGTATGCGCTCTATGTTTCTTGAACAATAATCGATGGAAATTTACCCATTTTCATTGACTTTCTTGGAAAATCAAAATGAGTACAACTTGTGACGTCATGAATAAAACTCAGGAACGTAAATTTTCAACAAAAGGCTTATTTCCTATCTAGTCACTGTATTAGCTATGATTCATTGTGATATTAGTCAATAAATCCTTATTTGAAATAAAGCTAAAAAGGGGGCCATTTTAGGGCCTTACCGAACCTACTCCTTTGTAAATTTTTGAAAATTTTGCCAAAAATGCATATTTTCAACTTTTCTGAAATAGGAATTTTTGCGAAATTATCAAATTTTCTGTGGTGTTTTTCAGAAAAGTGCAAATTTGTACAGAATAGTTAGCACTGTAGTTATGAAGTTTGGATACTACTTTACCAAATTAAATAGAAAAATGCGTGGGACTTTCTTTAGTTTTATCACCATAGCAACCGATTTTTTCCTTGGAAACGGAGTTTTATTTGCAGAATATTGCATTTAAAGAGCTTAAATGTCCTTAATTGTTTCATTACCGATAAGAAAATACATAAAACCTAACGCAAACTTTAAATTACTATCGTCAAGTGTTGTTGACTTCGATTGTTACAATGGAAACACATATTATCCATAGCAACATCCATTCAAAAACTGCATAAATAGAAATTTATAAAAAATACATAAATAGAGGTGTTTATTTTCAAATTGAATATGACTTTATTCTTTGCTTCACTCACAGTCTTGTCTGGTATTTTTCTTCAGATGGTTCAATAAATGTAATATATGATGTAATATTGGGGTTGGGGTTTGGAAAAAAGGGGGTATGTTGATTTTTTAAAATGTTTCATACAAGTAGATCCTTGAAAAGATAATTGCGTTTGGTCAGACTTTGTTTCGAGTTCATTATCTGATAATCAATTTTGAAAGTTAACAGATGATGAACTTCATGGGATTGCCGGGCCAACCTGGCTTATGGTAAGGAAGATAGATATGGCCCTTAACAATTGTAAGAAAATTCTTAATTTCTTAGGGCACACACCCGTCTGAGATGTTATTCCACCAGCATAAATCACAAAATTGACCTGTAACATAATATTAAGCTTACAAACCATTAATAGAATCATTTGGTCAAAGCAATTCTAAACTGAAACTGAAGTGTGATGGACGGACGGATAGACGGACAGGCAAATTGAACAATTTTAAGTTGGTGGGGACTTAAAATAATAATAGTCAATTGTTGATCGTTACTATCAGAAGTCCAGTATAATGGAATCCTCTTAATATATAGCTATTAACATATCATTAATAACTCCTTTGTTGTACTACTATCCCACAATTGGAATTCAGGATCTCCGAGATAAACAAATAGATACATGTACATCTACTAATTTGGAATTGTGCTACTCCGGTTAAATAATTATGCTATTACCGGTAAAATTATCAAATCAAAATTATTGTGCAAAATAATTGTACTATTAATTATGAATCATTCCTTACTATGCATCGTACTACATATATCTCATAAAATTATGATTCCGATAACATTAGATCTTGTTTTGTATGTGTGTGTGTTGGGGGGGTCAGCTGAAGCACACTTCTTATCCTTCTGAAATCCCTCCTCTCCTTTAAGATAGCAAACATGTAAAAAGTTTTTTA
>JAASAO010001477.1:0-70721 GCA_017311375.1 Mytilus coruscus | reverse complement strand
GGGTCCGTAGGTGACCTGTTGCAAGGCTAAATTTCTGTCCCTATCCAATATACCCTAATTTCCCGTGGCAGTCTAAATTTCTCCGACCTTAATCCTGGACGCCCCTATTACAGAACCTACCTATTGTATTTATTGTTAATTTGTTCTCGTCCTGAATATGCATGAAATATTTGCCACTGGACGTTTAGCAACCAACAATCAATCAATCTTTGGTAAAGTTTTCTGCTGAAAAGATTGACATTTATGTCCCTTTGTTGATAAAGTTTCTGTGATTTCCTGGGTGCATTATGTAATATAAGCTTTTCATTTTCCAATATTTTTCTTGCAAGGTCTCTCTCAAAATCTCCTTTTGCACTGTTAGAGACAAAATATCAATTGGGTCAGCCCTGAAATATAAAAATATATCATTAGATTCTTGTGACTTTTATGATATCTAAAAACTTTATTGAAACTATTTTAACGAAAAAAATTGTCAAGATAAAAAATGTTTTCTTTTATTCTATTTCTCTTTCGCGATCTTGTAAAAAGGAAAGAACAACAACAACAACAAATGACTAGAATTTCGATTTTATGATTTTAGTGAGTCGAATACTTTTCATGAATACCCTACATTAGAAACGTTAATGCTTCGTGTAAACATTGAGAGATGATTATTATCTAAGAGTTAGAGTTACATATTCGACTAGGTTCGAAAAAGGAAAGAAAAACACGAAACAATACAAAAGTCATATGAACCAAAACTTTCCTAGGTGATGGTGCTACATTAAACACCTCATTCTCGTAGAATCCTTTCCCAGAACTGTAAAAATAAAAAATAAAATTGGATATCAACAACTGGTTAATTTCTAAGTTTTTTCTCGGAATGAAAATTAACTAAATACAACACTTTTTATACGTTTTAAAGCGTAAACAAAGTGATCATGATTTCTTTTTTCTAATTTTCACTTTCTTTCGATGGATAAAGTTGTATATAGTATTATTGAAAGGAGTGAAATGCATGTACGAGTATTTATTAAACTTATGCCTTAACCTGTATATTAAAAAACTCCTATAGTTAGTAACATCTAGATTTTTTAGAATGTAAAATTATGTTCATATTGACATTTTTAGTTATAAGAAAAACTTACGATACTGGCGGTGAAAACGTTGTCCCGAAATGAATCCGGCTACTTTCCACCCCTCCCTCTTCTGTTAAATCCATTAAAATCTATCTGACTAAGAACTGTAAGGAATAAAGAGATAAATCGTTCGTCGTTCTCTATCATATAAATTGAAATGTGTTATAAGTTATTGAAAATAACTAAATGTTTTCATCGTTCATAATTGATTATGTAAAAGATCTTAAATTAAATGAAACGAATGTATTTATGCAAAATAATTTAAACAAATGAAAATTAAAAAAACCAAGAAGATACGTACTCGCTCCAGTTAAAATGGAATCCTTCTCAAAATAGCCATTTTCTTCAAGCTGAAAAAGTAAAATTCATCAGAATTTCGTTTATTGACACCATGACTCATACACACAGAGATATCTAATTCAACGATGTGAGACAAAAGAGGTAGAAAATTATAAGAAATTACATTTAATTTTATTTAAGCGTATCAAAGTAATCGTGACAACATCATTAAAAACAATTTTTGTCTCACATTTGCATGTGATTAATTTGAATCACAGCTATACTAGTCAACAGAAACGATACAAGACATTTTCCGTATATATATATATATATATATATAAGTTTAATACACAGTTTCAATCTTAGGGGCCTCGGTGGCCGAGTGGTCTAAGTAGTTACTACTGTGATCACTAGCCAGTCAACACTGAGGTTGTGAGTTCGAACCCCGCTCGTGCGGGTGCACTCGACTCCAATCTTAATTGACTAGGATTGTCAGTTTTCCTATCGAAGGTCGGTGGTTTTCTCCGGGCACTCCGGCTTCCTCCACCAATAAAACTGGCCGCCACGAAATAGCCCAAAGGCGGTGCTTAAAAGTGGCGTTAAAACTCAAAATCAAAAATCAATCAGTTTCAATCTTAAAATTGTCCAAATGGTTCAATGTTCACATGGTGCTGTTTTCTCATTAAAAGCATTGATTTTAGACATAAATACATAAAAATGTTTTTCTGATTATTGAGTTTCCAAAACCTCTTTTCATCAAAATTAAAAGCAATATTTATTTTAACGCAAAATTCGAAACGAGTATAACTTGGTTAAAATATTGAATACGTTTGAAGAAATAAGAGTATTCAATCAGTACTTTCAAAATTTTATTTCGATTTTAACACTTTTTCCGCAAACAAAATTTAACCCCTATGATGTTCACGAGAGATTTAGTCACTTTCCGACAAATTGAAATTGTTTTGATCATATGCAAATACTTTGAAAATGAACACTGTTTTCAAGGGTATAATTGCTCATTTTGTCTTATACATTACATTTTATGATGTATCAGTTCAAAGTTGTGTATCGTTACTTTTGTTGACTAGTATCTTGTCTAAATTGTATCAGATTATAGTTAAAATGAAATTTTAAGCATACGTTATCATGTAAATGAACTTACCTTTCTCGGAAATAGGACTGTTTGATATTCTTACATTTTTTCAGTTGTTTTTATAGTCAAGTCAGTTTTAAACCAAACCCAATCCCGTCTCATTATATCACCACCCTGCCATCTCATAAAACATCGAACATTAGCATAAATTTAATTTTAATCCTATATACTATTTTTATATTTGTCTTCATCACAAAAATTCCGTATGACTACCACATCTTTAGCAGATGCTTTTTGCAGATGATTACTTAAAATAACCTAACATGATAATTCACTGTCATTTTTATGTTCATTGGGGAAAAAAAAGGAAGTCGAAAAAATATATTTGCTTAATTAGAACGACCTAATTATAGTACGTAACCTGGGTCATTCACGGTCATTTTTATTTTCAGTGTACAAAATAAGTCGAAAAATAATTTTAATATTAGACTGAAATTATATTTCTATAAAACATTTATTTATTTACATTTTGTTTTAACAATCATAATTATATATAAAATTACTGATCAAAAATAATAATAATAAAAACATGCTTCGTGTCCTCTCGTTATTAACCTCCGCCGCGGCGCGAAACTATAAAATAATTTTAATATTAGACTGAAATTATATTTCTATAAAAACATTTATTTATTTACATTTTGTTTTAACAATCATAATTATATATAAAATTACTGATCAAAGATAATAATAATAAAAACATGCTTCGTGTCCTCTCGTTATTAACCTCCGCCGCGGCGCGAAACTATACTTACAAAGTATATACTACATGCAAGATGGCCAGTGTGTTTCTCAGCGTTCTTTTTTTTTTTTTTTTTGTTACTGCAATTGTAATCGCAGATGTTTTGCCTGGAGATAGTCACCGAGGGTTCAAACGTTGTGTGAGGGTATCTCGCACAATGCTTCAATGCGGGAGAGGAGTGGAATGTGTGAAGATCCTAGCTGCTACAACCCATGTGATATGCCAGTCCCACTTTACTGTTTTGCAAGTAGAGTCGGAGACTGGCATTACAACATCTGGCTGTCAGATAAGAGGTAAGACTTATTATTTTATTCTAAAAGTTTTTATGAATGCAGTTTCACGACTAAGTGTATCCCTAACATACATTAATTAAACAAATTGTCACAATTATATAGACGTTGACAGAAAATATGTCAAACGTATGAAAAAATCCCAACATTTTAAACAAAAGTCAACAGCTTGGTGACATAAGATGTCAACACCTTATGAAACCTTGAGATGCTCCCTCTCGATTTACTTCGGAAGTGCTCAGAGGTGCGATTTGAAAGCTTTTACTATTTTTAAGTTTTATTTATTCCTGATTGTTTCTATGTAATTGAGTAATACAGTTTGCAGTAGAAAACATGAAAACCGTATGTAAATAGTTAATCAAAGAGCATGATTGCTCTGAGGGATACGATTGCCTTTGTTTTCATTGATACATGTATTAGTATTATTCTGAAAAATAATTAAACTGCACATGTAAAATGTAATTTACGTAATCTGAATAGTTATTCAACTTTAAAATAGCCAATCCTCGATACAAATGTATGAACAATGTAAATAATATAGCCAATGTAAATAATTGTGTTTTATTTTTGTAAGTTTAATTTCCACAGCAGTAACTGAGAGTGAGAGAAGGTATCTCACTTCGTACCTTATCACCTATTTTCCTACGTGAATTCTAGGAGGAACCCCATTTCTAACTCTTTTACATATTTAATTTCCTTTGGGTCAGTGAGCATGACTCCTTTCCGTACACATTCCTCTGTTTAAATTGCAATCGATTTTAATGTAATACGACGTCTATCTACAGAACGAGTTAATTTTTCTCGACGTTTCGCCGTATTTTGATTCTGAATTGACGGAAGTATAAGGGCGACAACTCGATTATATGGAAGACTCCATTTCGGCTGAAGGGTGGTGTAGTTACACCTTTACGTTGTGGACTACATTTATTTTAATTTAAATGTTGCATTTGATTTAAAATTATGCAACAACAATAACCCTCAATAGCAGACAGACATATAAAGGATCTCACGAGTTTCAAATTAATCAATGGAGTGGGAATCCAGAGGAACCATTCAATCTGATAACCCTTGAATTCAAGAAAACTATACGCATGCGCATAATTAACTAAACAAACCCTAGGACGTATATTAAATGTTAATCAAACGACCTAGATGGTTCGCCATTTCTTTATGGAAGTACAATATCAAATATCAGTTTCATAACGGTTACATATAAGAAAACTCCACTTCAGTTATTATCTGACAGAAATAGATTGATCGGAATTCAGACAACTCGCATTTTAACAAAACTGGGAATTCCTCTGACGTGTTTCTAAATTTATAAAACACTTAATATAAATACTGTTCAATTCTTATTTTCCGTGTTGTTAAATACACGCATATAAGTCAAGGGAAATATCGAAACATGAAGATTATGAGAAGAACATTATAGGACAGTTGTTTAAATTCAATCCTTTTGTTTGTTTTACCTTTTAAAGCAAGACAATCTTAAGAATCTAAGATGTTCCTTAATGTTTAGAATAAAACGGTTGACGTGAGGGCCTGGCCCTGAGTCAATGGTAAGTCTACAGATTGCTTGAAAGCAATCGTATCCCTAAAAGCTGTTTTTGTATAATTGAATTAATATCATTTATACACATTGCATTGAGGATCCAAAATTCAAAAGTTGTGCCAAATACGGCTAATGTCTAATATCCCGAATCAAGTTTATTTTACTTGATAATGAATAATTAAACGTTTGAACCACTGAAGCTTTGCAAATTGTTTTGTTAAATGTTTTATTATGATAGAAAGGCAAGTACTAGTGTTTGATAATTAGGTGGCAGTTTAAATGAAGAAACATATGGGAGACAAGGCCGTAACTTGGGTTCGAATTCAGGAGGCAGGGGTTTGTGGGCCGCCGATTGAGGCCCCATCCTTAACCAAGGCCATTTATCCGCCAAGAACATCAAACACTACTTTCAGAATGATGAGATTTACGAATACAACTTCCAGTTGGTCGGCAGTTTTAAAAGGAAATTGCTTTTACAGAAGACCGTTAGATTCGAAAAATTGTGTAAAACACAACCTATTGGTGTAAACAAGCTTTCTTCTCTCATGAAAACCATGTGTGCTGACGCAGGCGTTGAGGGTTATTCACGAATCATTCAGGAAAACGTACTTGTGTCACAACGTTGAACCAAGAGGGAAACCCGAGCAAGAAATCATCAACATAATTGGGCACATGTCGGTCGAAAGTGTAAGGAAGTACAAAAGGCCTGCTGACGATATGCTTAAAGATATTTCAAATGTTTTGGAACTGGAGGCGATGTTCGTCGAAAAATGAGATGTGAAACCGTGACCTCTCCTTCTACGCCTTCTGAGAATGAAACCGTATCAAATATTAATATTCCATGTGGTGCGCACAGTACCTTTAGTGGATGTGTGTTTCATTTTGAGCTCAGAAGTGAATGAAATGCTTATTGTAGGATTAGAATGTGTTTGGAATTATATATTGAGGTGATACGTATGTTTACTGTGAATTTATGCTGGTGCCGATTACAAGGAAGTAATTTTGTGTGATTAATATAAAGTGCGATTTCGTTAAATTTTCGACCATGCGTGTGATGATTGTGCTTGAACTAACAGATCAAATTTTGTTCAAGTATAAATAAAATAAAATATAAGTCCCACCACAGTTTCTATTTCATTGTTATATTCAAAGTAATCAAAGTTGACGGGGTATATAAGAATCACCGGGTCAGTCTGTATGTCCGTACATGTAACTTGTAAGCACCAATAAACAGATGCATGAATTTTAATGAATCTTTACAAAACAATATCATATATTATACTATGTGTAGGTTTGCACGAAGAAATATTAATTCGGAGAAAGAAGCGATCCGGGGTTCTAGTTTGTAACTATTTCGTTTGAAGAAGGGTGAGGTATACGTATACACCACTGTTTACAAAACTTTCAATTGGTTAGCCAATTGTAGGCTTTGTATAAAACAGTGGGTTTGTATGTAGATACCTCACTGTTTTTCCAAGGAAATTTGCTGCAACCATGGTACATGTAACCTTAAATTGGTGGAATTAGATTGTTTGATTGATTGTTGCTTGCTTAACCTCCAGTGGCAAATATTTCATGCATGTTCAGGACGACAAGTTAACAATAAATACAATAGGCAGGTCTTGTAATAAAGGCCGTCCGGGATGATGGTTGGGGAAATGACTGCCACTGGAAAATGAGGGTATAGTGGATAGGGACAGAAATTTTGCCTTGCAACAGGCCTCCTACTGACCCCTCAAAGAGTTGTTGCAGGGTTCTTAACGTGCAAAGAGCGTGGCACTCTCTTTACACGAGGCATCGGATTTAACGTCCCCATTCTAACCAGACGTGGCTGCAAACTTGATACATCCCGCACAGCCAAACGGACGCCCCACTTTGGCAAGCGTTTTACTGCCGGTCGGAAGAAACCAAGTGACCATACTTTTATTCCCCAGTTACCCTGGGGCCGTTCGAATTAGAAAAAAAAAAATAAAAAATAAAAAAAAATAAAATCATTTTACATATAACTTAAATAGCCACTATATAGTTTTACTCCATATTACTCTAGTACATAAACCACCAATACACGTTTCGTTTTTAATGACACACTAATACGTCCCTGTTCACATTAACTTTTAGATATTATCAAAAACTTTAACGTAAGGTTAACTGATCAAAACGTCTACATATTTTCATTATATATAAATAAGGAGATGTGGTATGGTTGCTAATGAGACAGAGAATAAAATGACCAATCATATTTACAGCTAGTGAAAGATTCACGGGCAGGATTAGAAAACGTTGGTGAATCGTGTTGTTTTAATTTCAATGAACAATTTCAAATGGAGCTATGAGGAAAACATAAGGACAGTGTTGGATGATTACATTAATTTGCAAAAGATATTGTTTGGTTGTATTTGTGTATTGGCTTAGGACATTAAGAGATGAATGAAATCCTTTTCGAACTAAATTGGAAGCCTTATTGGGAGAGCAAGTCTGAATTAATCAAATTCACAACGGATAATGCAAAGACATTTTAAATAACATGTGAAGATTATCACATGGCATGGCAACTTTAACCAGTTTTCCTCACAACAGCAATGAAAGAAATGTTTTTCCGTTCGTTTGAATATGATTCTTTCTAAAGAAAGCCCAACACCAGAAACGTATCTTACATTTCACAAAGAAGTTTTATCCAACAATCCTAAGTGGAAATCCACTAACTCCAAGTATTTACAGGCTATCATTTATCTCAGAATGGGTGTCGGGAGAAAGAACAGAGACATTGTACACAGTGCAAAATTCCACCTGAAGGAACTGTTTTATGGTAGATATTTTGTTTTCAACAGACCCTCATTGTCAATTTCTAGATGTAAGTCAAGATATGAGGCAGTCTCAGCTGTTAGACTTAACATAATAAGTAGTTGTATGTGGTCTTGGCATCTTTCGTAGTTTAGTAAGTATAGGTTTCCCTGGTTTGACTTCGAATCTGATCTATATTATATTGGTATGTTGTGTTTACTTCAACTATATGGGCACTGCTTAAGCATCGTCGTTCCAAGAATCATTCGACATTAACAAATACCAAACATAAAAATCTGGTTCTTATCAAACACAAATTGAAACCAGCAACTATGCATGCCTCCGGTTACAGGTATATTGAGAGTGTACACTTTCCCGTTGAATACTGTTCTTTAAAAGATGGACATTTTTCAGATTAATTATTGTCCTTTCTTTATATGAAACTATTAAACATATACGGACAATATATCGTGAGTAAATATCGTCTGGATATTTTAAAATAACATTACCTTAAGCCCAATGACACGATTAACTGTAAGCGGATAAACTTTAATCCTACACATAAACGACAGAATTATTTTATGTGTCACGTGACAAAAGCGGCAAACAATAAAAACGTGACGATATCCACTTCCTCCCGACATAGAATACCATTTCTTTCTATCAAATTAATCAACAGAAGCCAAAGTGAGATTGATGATTCTGAAAGAAATGTCATTTTCCATAAGTAACAAATGTCTTCTCCTAGAGATTTAACGGGAGGCATCATAGTCGGGGTCGGAATTCTTTGTCTTTCGTATTGATACGATTTGGTCCCATATCATGCTGTGGAATACTCATTTAAGCTACTTAGCAAAGAGAAAGTTTCTTTCATATAAATACCGTGACGTCAAACGTGTGATCAGAAGTTTATTTTATATTCTAATTCTGGTGTATCTTATAATTTGTTTGTATTTAAAGATTATGTTTTATTAACCCTGATTTTACAAATTGTCACCCACTTTTAAAGCTAAACAACTTTAAAATCCTGAATCTGAGCTTTTAAAGGAAGTTAATGATTGTAAACAAATACCATCTTCAAGGAAAAGTTATGGCTCAAAATGTTCCTCTTTATCTTAGTTGTATGGACATCTAAATCAATAGTTCCATTTTGTTGTTTACAGTCATGTCTGCATATTTCTTTATATCCATTGAGGCGTTGATCAGGTCCACCTTATGATAATAACTGATTTGACAAATGAGCTAGTGTCATCATTTCGGCTTACACCAACAAACAGTGCTTCTTCTTGAGACAGCTGACGATATATTTATATACGCCTTCAAATCTAAATGTTGGGTAGTTATTTTTCTGTGAGCTGCCTTCTCAGCCTAAAATCTATTCTCATCAATGACATGAATTTTATAAGATAATATTTGAAAATCTACATCTACAAAGTCTATAGCTTTGGGCTCATTGTCAAGCAAAACAAAAATGAGAACAAGTTGGGAATTTCTTGCGGTCGACGTTCTTTTCATTTCAGGAAGCCTATATTTATTTTTTTTCTCATTTGGATCATAAACAAGACCGTCAGGACAATTTAATCTACATCGCGTCGTGGTAGGTTTTGCAAATTTAAGTCTATATCTATCTATTATAATTTTTAATTTAAACTAAGACAACATCGCAACAAAAAAATGTTAAAATCGTCATTAAAAGGAAATAATTCTAGATGAGGTATTGCATGTTTTATGAATAAACAATGTTTTGATAAACTGCTATATATCATTGAATTATTGTTAAAGGAGAATAATACAAAGTGATGGCAAAAGCTCACATTGCCGTTCACATGATGTGAGATAGAAGAAGCGGAATTGTCTAAATTATATCAGAAATACCCTGTAATTTACTTCCAAATCCACTAAAATAAGACCCACATCAATTATGTTTCATGTAAAATATAAAATGATCATAAATCTGTTATTTGAAGATTTGCATGATCAGTAATGTTGTGTGTTCAACATGCACATACTTATCTCCCTTTAGTCTTTATTGGGTATAATCTGTCATTAAGGACATATATGTTAAAACTGTTTTTGAAAAGGTAACCTTGTGGATGATCTCAATTGAAATCAGTAGTATAGTCGATATCCAATTTCGCAAGAAAACTGTACCAACTATGTCTGAAATAAATGTATGGGAAAATCTTTAAGAGTTCTCATTCTCACCATTAATATGGTGTTGAATTAACACATTGTAAAACGAGAACAAAGTGAGCCTGAAATAGAAAATGATATGTGTGTATGAAATAGAAACATCAGAAATGGTATACTCTCGAATGAATCCATGATATCTGCTTCATTCATACCTGGAAAAACATCCTCTAAAGCTGTAATTTCTTCATCACAGTAATCTGCCATGAAGTACCTTGGCTTCCATTCAGGATTCCAATGCTTTAAAATATTTAAAGCCTCCTTGATTGAATTACGGTCCTCTGTTTCCAGGACAAACGAAGCAACAGTTATGTAATTAACATTTGTTGGAACACAGAGAAAGTACAGTGGCAAAGCATATTTAGTGGTCCTGTAAGTTGCATCAAGCAAGGCAATCTCATTGCCATACCTTGCTAGCAAACGTCTCTGCCAAGGTGTCTGATGTATGTACAGAAACTTTTCTCTGTTCCCACAAGAAAAAGTTACATTTTGGTCGTTGAAGAAATGATAAAAAAACTCTTTTCTCTGCAGCTGTTGGGAATTTTGCAACTGTCGTGCCTATTCAAAACCAGTTAAAGACCATACGGATACTATTAATTATAGACTTCCAAGAAAAATTTTCAAAACAGTTTTCTTCTTGTTCAATAATCCTCATCCCATTTCAAGAACAGTCACACTAAATTCATTGAAAGAGATAACTCTATTCATTAAGTTTGTGAGGTTATAATTTAAGTCTCTTTTATAGAAGCCAAGAAAACTTTGACGATATTTAAATACCTGTCTTTCGGACTGACAGAAGGTCAGACCGACAGATTAAGACTGAACAACGTTCATCGTTTTTGACGGAACAGAAAATAAACACAAACTCTATTCTATTAACAAGAATCATTCAAGAGTAGTTTAAATTCGTTCATTAGTTACAGACGATTTATGCATAGTTTACACGGTGCTATCGGACGACAATGGACACTCAAGTGATGGCAAAAGCTTTAATTAACTTTCAACCGAAATTTAGGAAAGATGAACTAAACTGAAGGTTCACAATGGCATTATTTAATAAGAGACTATGAAAGTTTTATTAGGTATTGATATCATTATTTATCATCCATAAACTGCAGTAATGTAGATAACCACTTGGAAAATATGAAGTGATTTTGCTTGTCTCTTCTTTTGTATCTCAATTCAGATGTTTTCTAAAGCCAGAACCATTCCAAAAGTTCAGCGTAATTCTCCTGATGTCATATTTATAGTCGACTGTTTCAATCTGTAATGTTCAGCATATGCATAATTTAGTAGGTACTTAAATTTCAAAATATGGCTTATAGGAAGTGGCTGTACAACACATCTCATTAACAGCTGTGCCATGAGCGAATGATTCACCAAACAATACAGATCATGTCATATCATGATTTAAAAAAACTAAAACAAAAGGGAAGTTATTTCAGTAGATATAAATCAGTAACCAACCTTTCTTGACAACTACTCAAAGCACATTTAATATATTGCTTGAAGACAGGCAAACCCACTTTAATTATGAATTAGATCCCAGAACACAGGAACGTACAATCTAAGCGTTAGACACAAATAAATGGAAGCTTAATGAAAATAGATGGTATGAAAAAAGAACTAACTACTTAAAATATATGACAGTCCACAAATTTTTGTTGAATAAAATCTTAATTTTTCAAAGCTTAAATACCTTGACCCTTGTATTGAAAGATGGTTCATACGTGCCACCATCACTTGCATTCTCAACTCTGAGATCCTGCAAAAGACCATTATTTCCCAGGAAAATAAGCTTCATTCTTTCCATCAGTTTAGAACTTCTTTATGTTGAAGCATCTAGAGCTAATTCTCTGTAAATGAAGTCAGCTACTACAGGTTGCAATCAAATTTAAAAGAAGAAAAATTGTAGACAAGTGTTTTGAGTAAACGAAGTATTGGATGCATTTTAATTACAAAGTTGCTTCATTTTAATAGTTCATGAAAACACTAATACAAATATTTTAAAACTTAAGTGTTTAATTATTCAAAGGAAAATAATCTCAAAACGGAATTGTGACTTTCTGTCCTACATTCTTTGAAAATGAGTTTGTTTTTAACATTATTAACCGCATTTAAGAGAGAGACCGGTCTTAGTTTAAATCATGTGGAACACCTTGTGCAGTAAAGCAGTACCGCTCAATATGACCTATCTTATGACAATATTGACAGATCGGTTTTCCGTCTTTTGACCTCATATTTAAACCACTATTATTCATTGACACGTTTATGAATTACAGTTGTATCAACATAAACTGCATATACAGCATTGCTCTCATCTTCTCTGAGTGTAAGCCGTTCATTGCACTTCTTTTGGCAATTGTGAATGCTTGCTCAAAGCTCTGTGGGTCGTTCATCATAAGAAATCCAGCTCAGTGTGTTGCTTTAGTACAAAATAGGGTTAATATTCGTTTTACATTAAAAGTAATGCTTTTAGCAGAAAAAGCTGCACACAGATTTAGGCGTATTAAATATTAAATTTTAAACCTGGTGCCTTTTGTTAGCTATTATTCGTGTGTTTCTTTGTCCCAATATGTTCTATTTATTTGTATTGTAGTCCTGTAATGTTATGTTGTCATTTTAATGTTATATTTGACATTGTTATTAAAGGGAAGTTTGGCATGCCACAAAACCAGGTTCAACCCACCATTTTTTCTTTAAAAATGTCCTGTACCAAGTCAGAAATATGGCCATTGTTATATTATAGTTCGTTTCTGTGTGTTACTTTTTAACGTTGTGTTTCTGTTGTGTTATTTGTTTCCTCTTATATTTGAGTGTGAATTCGTATTGCTATAAGACGTGTCACGGTACTTTTCTATCCCAAAGTCATGTATTAAGTTTTGATGTTATAATTGTTATTCTCATCGGATTTTGTCTAATGCTTAGTTCGTTTCTGTGTGTGTTACATTTTAATGTTGTGTCGTTGTTCTCCACTTATATTTAAAGCGTTTCCCTCAGTTTTAGTTTGTAACCCGGATTTGATGTTTTCTATCGATTTATGAGTTTAGAACAGCGGTATACTACTGTTGCCTTTATTTAGGAATGGTATGAATCTGATTAAACTATAGATCCTGTTTCCAAGCTTTGTTTTCTTGTAATGAAAGCTTTGACATAGGATTTGCATTTTAGTCCTATTAAAACAGTATTATAATATCAGAATGCAGTTGATTATTAAGATATTCACCCACTCACATTATTGCAGTAATTAAAACTATACTATCATTTGCCTTGTTGTATGTTGTAAAGAGAGGATATACATGTCTTAGGTTTCCTAAAATTTCTTCTTCAGTGAAAGCTTTCGTTTGGGTGTACTTGTCTCGAGTAGAATTTTGCACATTTTCCCCAATGTCCATTGATGATGTTGTCGTCATTAATGTTCTTGCGTGATTTTCCTGGAAAAGACTCTGGGTTACGCTGTGAATGAAAAGTATCAGATTACGAAGAGAAGTAGGCTGATATTTCTCAATGGAAACACGGACGGATAGCAGTCTGCCATAGCCAACATAGCATCGGTTCCCTAGTTCCAATAATGGTCATTTTGTAAGCAGGAAATAATTTTGAACTGGTCATACAATCTGACGGACCCAAAAGAAATTTAAATTCTGGCTTTTCATCAGGGTCTCCCTAAGAGCGGTAGTTTTCCCATGTATGAAGAATTGGACGAAAGCCTGCAGAAGCTTCGACAAATAAACAAAGAAAACATTTAATTTCAATCATATTACGGTAGATATGTTTGAGGTTGAAAATTCAGACATTTGAAAATATAACATTCTATATGATACAATATTTAATATATGAAATAACATAACTGTAAAGAATCTTTTTTAAAGTGGTCTCGTCTTATAGGTTTTCAAGATTTCATTAATATTTTCGGTTGATTTTGTACCATTTCATAATGTAATAAATAAAATATGGAATGAAAACATTTCTTTTGTATTTTGCTGAAATTTTTGTACAATTGAGCCTCCTTATGACAAACTCTTAGTTGTCATATATCTTATTACAAACATTTCTATTTAAAGATGTAAAAAAACAAACTAAGAGACAAAGCTTGACAGGAACCCAGACAACATGTATTGCAGATGTATTCAAAGTCTTTATAAATGATGGAAAAAGATGCTGCATAAATGGGACTCTGGAGTTCTTCGTAGAATAATGGCTTACAACAGGTCTTTGTAGTAGATTAGATAGAATGTGTATGTGAAACAATGCTGAAAATAAAACGTCAATGTCAACAAATCATATGCAAATTATTTAAATTTATTCACAATTCATTCATTTTCTACAAACTAAAGTAAAAAATATTAAAAAAAATTATAAGTAAGACATGTTTTGCTTTGCTTTGCCTACATATATTTGGGTAAATTATGGACAGCTTAACATTCTATATATTGTTTTAAGATTATTCCTAAATATTCATTACTTTATCTACTACACCATTTATATTAGGAGTGATTAAGGGAAGTAGGTAACCATCGCTTAATACTTGTGCAATGACATTTATTTATTTATAACCAAGCTTGTTTGGAGTATATGCTGCTGCGTTAAAAATGCTGAGTTTTTATTGTCGGTATGTTTGGTAATTTTAAATAATTTATGATATCTGTTGGTTGGGCTGAAAGCAATTAAGGACAAATATCCCCTAAAATGTTAATTTCCAGTGGATTTGAACTACAGTATATCTTCTATTACCAGGGAAAAAAGAGATCCCTTTTTGTGCATTAATACATATTAGGAACTGAACTCAATGTAAAATAAAATGGGTTTATTGTTTGTAAATAAGCATGAAAAAAGTAATTAGGAATATAATTATCTTACTATTAATTATTAATGCCATGTGAACTTTAGTTGTTTTCGTATTGGTACAATCTGGGATGTAAAAAAGTTACTCACTTTGTTTTATCACTTCTGCGTCTCCTGAGGACAATCTGCCTGTAGGCCCACTTATACTTGGTAAAGCTACGGGAACAAGGGAACTATTAGTCAAATCATTAGAGGTGGAAGGTTTATCTGTATGTTCTTCATCCTTATTTGAGGTTGGTAGCTCTGAATGGCATCCTTACTGTCAGAAGGAGATCCTGCATGCAAAAATACTATATCCTTTCCCCATCTGATAACTTTTCTGGTACAGTGTATTCTGTACCAGACAAAGAACTTATCAAAATGGATGACACCATTATCAAATTCTTCTACCATCTGAAATAAGAGTCGATAAGCAATGGACAATGCTATTACCGTCTCATAATACATGTACGATAAATGTCTGCAAGGTACATGTACTTGTATACATTATGTAAGATTGGAGTACACATTGTTAAATATTGTTTCTCTCCCAAATTGTGTAACATACATGAGACGGACCAAGCATGCAGTTAAACAAGTTATTTTGGAGCCAATTATTTATTAAGCCTTATTAATTGCTTTTCCATCTGGTTGTGTTCCATTATACTACAAGTTGAGGAATTATGTAAAATTGTATCAGAATATTGTTATTAACCTGCTTTTATAGTTTTTTGACTGGTTAAACTACTGGTGTTATTGCTGATTTAATCACATCAGAAAAACTTCTTTCTGCTTGTATTAATTAATGCAGTTTGCGATTTTGTGATACCTGCTAATGTTTCAACAAAACTAGACTGAGGCCTATATACATCATACCCATTTGAAATCTGTGTGGCCATTATAGTGTCTGTAATTATAGAAATTGGAACGTCTGACTGTATGTGCGTTTGTGTGTTGTTATTATTATCTATTAATAACACTTGTAGATTCTTCGATTAAGTTCATGCTGTCTGCCTCTGAAAATTTTATATTTAGAATCAATATTGTCGACTGATGTAGGATTTTTGTAGACCTGGAGATATAAAGGTAGTCTAACTAGTTGATTTAGGGAAGATCTTCTTTGGCTCAATTGGTAAGAGTGCTGCTTTTAGATCCCGAGATTGAGGGTTCGAATCTCTCTGGTACCATCCATGGATTTTTACATCATTGGCGCTGCGAGCAATTACTACTTGTACAAACAAGTGTATATATGAGCCTGGCAGTTTTATATGATCATGGTGGTTGACCAGCGGTCATAGGATGACCATGACATATCTAGGTGGAACTGGCCAAAGGTTTTCCGAGTAGATGTCTCGGGGTTGTACTGTAGTGAACTTGCAGCTTGAAAAAGAAAAAGGGAAGAGTGTTGTAAACCTGGAGATATAAAGGTAGTCTAACTAGCTGAGTTGGGAAGAATTTCTTTGGCTCAATTGGTTAGATTGCTGCCTTCTGAATTATTATTTACAAATTAAGACAATATGTGTTGATTTTTATGGAATTTTAAAACTCATCATGTGGCATATGTAACAATTATTTTAGAAATATCTAAAGGTGGTCTGTATTTTCCAGACATAATGTTCAAAATGTTTGCCTTTAGGTTAAAATTTCTAAGTAGACTATTAAATTCGGAGTATTTTGCTCTGTGGAATATTATTTGTATATACTTTTTTCAAAAATAGAAAATATGAATCTTGGTAAAGAAATTTTACTTTGTGAATTGAAACAGTCGTCTTATTCAAAGCTTCCATTTTTCGTTGGAGAAATGTTGCTTGCATGGAGCAAAATGAAGACTTATGTTGCCTTTGACGCGAATGAAAATAATATTCACGAGATACCATTATTTTTCAACTCTAGTGTTACAAAAGAAGGTAAATTACTAAATTATAAACCTTTCATTTTGCAGGTATAACAAAAGTTAAACATTTAACGTATGAAGTAATTCCTGGTTTTCTGAAATTTATTGCATTCCATGAAATTTTATCTGAGAAAGATGCTGATCTAAAATATGATGATGTCTGAAAATTTTATAAAATGTGCTTGTCAGTCTGCCTCCTGAATTGGTACATTTTATCAATGAAAATATTAATCCAGTTTCAAAGAATTTTGAAATAACTGCAGATTGTTTTTCTTTTTCTGTTGAAGATAAAGTAAGTTCTATGCCGCACATGTTTATTAATTGCGTCAATTTGTCACAATTTACTGATTTTCTGAAGGATTTTTATTAAATTTTAAGTGTAATGGTAATCATAACTTTGTAAATACGCTTGATTTTGACCAAGCGATGCTTATTGGTTTTTGAAGAGAACGGGTTTAATTTTTATTTCGCTAATATAGTTTAATTCTCAAGCTAAATTCAATTTAGTAGACTATTTTAAAACATTATTAGAAAATACATCTCTCACTATTTTTACTGGTAAATTTTACTGAAAATGTAAAATTTTAAATAAAGCTGTTGTTGGTTCAAGTTTACATCTATTATAACTGTCATTACATCTAAGAAAAGTATCTGCAACAAAAGACCGACTTAACGTAACTTCAAATACAATTATAAAACAAGTAGTCAAATTGACAGTAAAATGTAGTAAATTATCAGTAAACCGATGGTTGGTTTGGTATTACATCATATACAATTAGCTATAAAATATGGTCATTTAAAGGTTACATATAAAAGGATTATCCAAAAATGGTAAAATTTACTAAAAAATGCTGTTTAATTTTCAATAAAGCTGTGGTTTGTTCAAGATAACATCTAATTCAACTGTCAGTACATCTAAGAAAATTATCCTTATCAAATGACCGATTAAAGGTAACATCCAATACAATTATTAAAAAGTATACAAATTTACAGTGTAATGTAGAAAAATATTAATAAACTGATGGTTTGGTTGATATATTCTATAAAAGTATCTATACAATATGATCGATTTAAGGTTTTATTAAATACAATTATTCATAAAAATATGGTCAATTGTAGGTAACATCTAAATGAATAATCCAAAAGTGGATCTAGAACAAATGACCGATTTAAGGTAACTTCAAATACAATTATAAAACAAGTAGTCAAATTGACAGTAAAATGTAGAAAATTATCAATACACCGATGGCAGAAGGCGCCTTATGGTGAAATTTCCAGAAATTATTATAACCTTGAAATGACTGAAACATTGTTGGGACTTGACATCCACTTTCTTGTAGTCTTTTATGGATGTGGTCTATATACCACAAAGCATTTTAAAGTTTATTCAACACAATCGTCCCCGATTCTAAAGTATCCGAAGACCACCCACACTCCATAGTACCAGCCATGTCAATTAGATCGCACAACAGTTTCTCTGGGCCTATCAATTTCTCCTTGCCCTGTTCACATGATTTTGTTTTAGGTTTTTAAGGAAGTTCTATTGTTTTTTTCATTATCACTTCAAAAGCATTCTTTTTTGGGGGAGCCTGTTGTTAATTCATTTAAATTATTATTTGGATCAGAGGGTGTTCTTTCTATTTCAAAAGTCACAAATTTACAATTTAACTCTCCCAACACAGATATATCCATATCAGTTCCAACACTGATAGGAGCTGCCGATGGTTGTTGTCGGATGTGTATGTGTTTGATATCATCAAACGAAATATTTACAGGTTTTACCCTTTTGGCTTCATAAAAGATATCTTCGAAAGTAAAGGATGATGAACAACGAATAGCTGTTTGCTCAATAATTGCCTGTCCACGGCACTGAGCCGAAACCACAACTGATGGACTTGATATTTTGATTTTTATATTTCCTTTCACATTTTATTGTTTGATCACACGTGCGTTTGAACCGATATTTGATTATATGCAAAAGAAAGTGTCAATGAGAAAAAATTTCATGGCAAGACTAATTTCGAGCGGCATGCGGACCAAAAAAATACGGAAGCGGTAAGTTTTTTTTGTTGAAAACTTGATTTCTCCAAAACAGGTGCGGGAAAATCCAAAGAGCTATTAATCAAATTGGTGTGGCCTTAGACAGCACTTTACTATTACAATATTTTAGCATGCCTAGTACTTTTTTACATTTGTATATTTTAAATAATAGAGGTATCAACTTCCTCCTTAAATCCTTAACTTCACAATTGGTACATTAAAATATATAGTGGTATACATCCCCAAGACCAGCTATACAAAGTGGACAAATTCTCTCATTTCGTTGTACATTTCTCCATCTTCCTGTTTCGATAGGAAACTTTGTATTACATACCCTCAATTTACATATATTTACTCTATGACCCCGCCTTAATTTTAACAGATATGGTTCTAAGCAAAACTCTTCTTTAAAGTGTATCAAATGTTATTCGAGTTCAATCATTTATCGAATTTCAATAATGGTTTAAATTTTATTCAGTTCTTCGACTATGGATTATACCTTATCAAACAGAAACGAAAATACGCGATATTCAATGTCATAAGTTTAAAAAGGAGGGATCTGTAGACAATTCCATTGTTTTTGTTATAGTTAGTCAGACAGAAGACACACCAGCGAGCAGGCACGTGTGCCTGTGATACCTGCCAGAAAGTATACAGAAGGAAAGAAGACTTGAAAATTCATCTGTCCAGAAACCATCAGGTAATATTATGTGCCTAACATCACTCGATGACATACAGTTCAATATAGTAGCCAACAAAACCCGTTACTTTAGGTAACACAGAATATGAAACTACTTTTCAACATTTCAAAATCGTATGTACAAGTACCGGAGTGTTGTTAAACATTTGTTTTGTAAGATTCTATTAGAAATATTAATTGATTACCAATACAAGAAATTTTAAGATATTTATATATTTTAAGTTTGTTAAATCATGTCAGTACCGAAATACTGACTACTGAGCTGATGATACACTCGGGGACTACTAGTCCACCAGCAGAGGTATCGACCCAGTGATGTAAAAATTGAAAACAACACGTTTAATAATTTTTGCGTCCGAAGCGCTTTTCTGGATTTACCTTAATCAAGAACGCTCAAAGCCAAACATTTGAAATCCGAAGATGTATATGAACCGAAACCGTTGAAGAGCTATATGTCAAAAATACATACAATAAATAGCCAAGTTACAATTACTACTTGTGCTTGTAAACTGTTAAAGTCTAACATTCTTAAAGTAGATCATTTAGAACAAATTTTATCAAGACCCATTTCGTTCAAATATTTGATATAAATTTCACATGCCGCGAAGTATAACCTTACCTTTTCATACCAGTGTTACAAGGTGATTAATTATTCTCTATATAAATTAAGTAAATTTAACCACCTTTCTAATAAATTTTAAATGATTCCTTAAATGGCCATATGTTATAGATAATCATATTGAATGTAACAGCAAACGTAAAACTGCATTATTGACAATTTTACTATATTTTTCAGTAAATTTTACCATTTATATCAGCCATATTGTAACAGCAAACCTACAAATGCATTATTGACAATTTTATTACATTTTCATTAAATTTTACCACCTTTTGATCAATGTATAAGATGATACCTTAAATCGGACATATTTTATAGATAATTGTATAAGTTGTAACAGCAAACCTTGACTTGCATTATTAATAATTTACAATATTTTTCAGTAAATTTAACCACCTTTCTAATAAATGTATTAGATGATTCCTTAAATGGCCATATGTTATAGATAATCATATTGAATGTAACAGCAAACGTAAAACTGCATTATTGACAATTTTACTACATTTTTCAGTAAATTTTACCATTTATATTGGCCATACTTTATAGATAATTGTATTAAATGAATCAGCAAATCTACAGCTGCTCTATTTACAATTTTACTACATTTTACTACATTTTCAGTAAATTTTACCACCTTTTGGATAAATGTATAAGATGATACCTTAAATCGGCCATATTTTATAGATAATTGTATTAGATGTAACAGCAAACCTTGAACTGCATAATTAATAATTTTACTATATTTTTCAGTAAATTTAACAACCTTTTGATAAATGTATTAGATGATTCCTTTGATAGGCCATATTTTATAGATAATTATATTGAATGTAACAGCAAACCTACAATTGCATTATTGACAATTTTACTAGATTTTTCAGTAAATTTTACCATTTATATCGGCCAAACTTAATAGATAATTGTATTAAATGTATCAGCAAATCTACAACTGCTTTATTTACAATTTTACTACATTTTACTACATTTTCAGTAAACTTTACCACCTTTTTGATAAATGTATAATATGATACCTTAAATCGGCCATATTTTATAGATAATTGTATTAAATGTAACAGCAAGCCTTCAACTGCATTATTAACAATTTTACTACATTTTCAGTGAATTTTTTTTGATAATTGTATTAAATGATACCTTAAATCGGCCATTTTTATAGTTACTTGTACTGATTAATTATATTATATTATATTAATTATAACAGCAAACCTACAACTGCATTTTTGACAATTTTACTATATTTTCAGTTAATTATACCACCTGTTTGATACATGTATCAAATTATACCTTTAATCGGCCATATTTTACAGATAATCGTATTAAATGTAACAGCAAACCCATAACTGCATTATTATTAACTTTACTACATTTTTCAGGTAATTTTATCAATGTTTTGATTATTGTATTTGATGTTACCTTGAATCGGTCATTTTTCAAGATACCTTCAAAAGATTGAGATTTTACGAAGATTTCGCCACTTTTATTATATATTATATTAAATAAGCCTATTTCTAAATAATTTTATTAGATATAACCTTAAATCTGTATTTTTTATTGGTAATTTTACATCGTTTTTAAGATTCAACCACTTTTTTTTATAGATATCGTATGATATGTTACCTTAAATTAACCTTGTCTTATGTATAATTATATCAGATGACATATTTAAGCGGCTGTTTTCTTTAATGATAATTATATATAACACTTTACTTAATTAAACAACTTTTATAGATAACTGTATTAAATATAACCTTAAATCAGTCACTTTCTTTCTGTTTATTATACTATATTTTAAAATGAATTCAACAAATTCGTATTGATAGTTGTATTAGATGTAATCATGAACACACTTCAGCTCTTTTGTGAATTTAACATCATTTTTCTGTAAATTTTACCACTTTTTTGATAAATGTATTAGTTGTAACCTTAAATCGACCATGGCTTATAGATAATTGATTGAGATGTAACAGCAAAACCTGCCGCTGCTTTACTGATGATTTTACTACAATTAACAGTAAATTCGACCATTTTTTATTCATGTATTACATGTTACTTGAAATCGTTAGTTTTTCAATTAACTTTATTAAATGTAAACTTAAATCGGCCACTTTCTCAATTGATAATAGTATTACATTAATTTAAGATTCACCGATTTTTAAAGAAAATGTATTAGATGTTAACTTAAATCGATCATTTTTTATAAAAAATTATTTCAGATGTGATATTCAATAAGCCACTTTCTTCATTGTTAATTATATTTGACTTTACAAGATTCTACAATTTTTAATAGATAATTGTTATACACATTTTCCCCCCATATTTTACAATGAATTCAACCAATTTTCATCGATAGTTGTAGAAAATGTACCCTTGCTTCTACCACAGTGTCAAAGACTAATTTTGCCAATTTTTTTCAGTAAATTTTACCACTTTTTTGACAATTGAATGAGATGATACCTTAAATCGACCATATTTTATAGATAATATTATTATATTATCAGCAAATCAACAACTGCTTCATTGACAGTTTTACTCATTTTCAGTGAACTTTTTTGTTTACAATTTTGTCAGTAAATTTTACGATTTTTGAAAATGTATTAGATGATACCTTAAATCGACCATATTTTATAAATAAGATTCTTAAATTTTACAAGAAACGAACAACTGCTTTATTGACAATTTTACTACAATTGTTAAGTAAATTTTACCACCTTTTGATAAATGTATTATATGATACCTTAAATCGGCCATATTTTATAGATAATTCTATTAAATGCAACAGCAAACCCACAACTGCTTTATTGACAATTTTACTACATTTTCAGTAAATGTAACTACCTTTTGATAAATGTATTATATGATACTTTAGATCGACCATATTTTATAGATAATTATACCTATTAAACCTGCAAACCTGCAACTGCATTATTAACAATTTTACTACATTTTTCAGTGAATTTTACCATTTTTTTATAAATGGAGGAGATGATAACTTAAATCGACCACATTTTATAGATTTATATATTAAATATAAGAGAAAACCTACAACTGCATTTTTCACAATTTTCTACATTTTACAGTAAATTATACACCTTTTGGTAAATATATTAAATGATACCTTAAATCGGCCATATTTTATCGATAATCGTAATAAATGTAAGAGCAAACTTGCAACTGCATTATTAATAATTTTACAACATTTTTCAGGTAATTTTACCAAATTTTGATGATTGTATTTGATGTTACCTTGAATTGGTCATTTTTCAAGATACCTTCAAATTAGAATTTACAAGATTTCACCACTTTCTAAGATAATGTATTATAAAGTATATCAAATCGACCTTTTTCCAGATAATTTTATTAGGTATAAACTTAAATCGGTAACTTTTTACTGGTAATTGTATATCATTTTAAGATTCTATCACTTTTTTTTATAGATATCGTATGATATGTTACCTTAAATCGACATTGTCTTATAGATAATCATATCAGATGACACATTCAAGCGGCTGTTTTCTTTAATGATAATTAGGTCTTTCCACTTTTCGGTGGAAAGACCTATTGTATTTGTTCTGATTATTTTTTTTCTTCTTCCGCCACTTTTATTTCTTGCATATTAATTTTGTTTCGCAAAGTGTCGCTTAGATGTTTGGTATATGATATCGAACAGTTTATGCGCCTTTAAAATCACCCTGCGTAAACGAATACTTTTCTTTGTAGGAGTTATCTCCTGAACACTGTTTTCCTTGTGACTACATCTCCCCGTAATCGTAAAAGAAATCGACAAATTTATTTATAAAATTGCTCGTTATATCCTTTGTATGATTTGTCTTATTTTGATCGAAGCGATTCAAGCACTCCATATGAGAGTTATTACCCTTATGCATTTGATATAAGTTATATGCATTTCTATTTGGTAAACCATAAGTGATAGAGACCTAGGATCTTTTGATTTGAGGTCCTTGGTCCAAAAAAAGAAAATTAGGTCAAGGTCAAAGGTCAAGGTCATATTCAAAATTTTGATTTTGGCTTATATTCACTTATTTCAAAAACCGTATAAGATATCGACAAATTATTTTTACTAAATTTTTAGTTGCGACATGTCGTAACATGTAAATTTTGATTGCAAGGGTACGTTGAACGTTAAAGGAGTTTTCTCCTCTTGTATGTAAAAATACGCGTATGGTGATATAACTCATTAACCAAATATAATTAAGACCTATGGTCTTTTGATTTGAGGTCCTTGGTTTATGACCTTGAAATTAATCTCAAGGTCATAGCTTAATTTAACATTCTAGATTTTGACCTTTGCTTTTACCTCATATGTATACATGATAAAGCCATGAGACTTTTGCAAAAGGTTTCAAATCATTTAACCTTAAAAATAAACCAGAAGTAGCTATTTTTGTACTTTATTAATATAAAAGGATATAGAACCAGATATTTTTGAAATCAGTGTCAAGTAAATATTCAAATAGTATCGGAAGTAACATTTTCAAACCGGAAGTAACAAATTATCTCCTTATTTAAAAAATATTGTATAGAAACCATATATTTTGGAATCAGCGTACAGTAAGCTGTCATTAGACGATTGTAATGACATTTTAAACCTAATTTTACTACTTTCATATTAAAATACATGGTTTTGGTGGAAAGACCTTCAATTGTTCTCTGAACAATTGGTTTTAATTATATTACACTTTACATAATTAAACCACTTTTATAGGTAATTGTATTAGATGTAACCTAAAATCAGTCACTTTCTTTCTGTTTATTATACTATATTTTAAAATGAATTTAACAAATTTGTATTGATAGTTTTATTAGATGTAATCTTGAACAAACCACAGCTCTTTTGAGAATTTAACATAAGTTTTCAATAAATATTGCCTTTTTTTTGGATAAAACTATCAGTTGTCACCTTAAATCGACCATATTTAACAGATAATTGTATTAAATGTAACAGCAAACCTACCATTGCTTTATTGTCAATTTTACTACATTTTCAGTAAATTTAACTACCTTTTTATTAATGAATTAGATGATACCTTAAATCGGCCCTATTTTTAAAAATAATTGTATTAAATGTAATAGCAAACTCATAACTGCATTATTAACAATTTTACTACATTTTTCAGTGAATTTTACCATTTTTTTGATAGACGTAGGAGATGATACCTAAAATTGGTCATATTTTATAGATATTTGTATTAAATATACGAGCAAACCTACAAATGCATTTATGACAATTTTACTACATTTTTAGTAAATTATATCATCTTTTAATAAATGATTTAGATGACACCTTAAATCAACCATATTTGATAGATACTTATGTTGAATTAGGCAGCAAACCTACAACTGCATTATTGACAATTTTACTACATTTCTCAGATAATTTTACAACCTTTTTGATTAATATATTAGATATACCTTAAATCAGCCATATTTTATAGATAATTACATTGAATGTAACAGCAAAGCAGCAACTGCTTTATTGACAGTTTTACTACATTTTTCAGTAAATATTGCCACTTTTTTGTTGATAATTTTTCTGTAGATTATACCACCTTTTTCATAAATGTATTAGATGATACCTTGAATCAACCATATTTTACAGATAGTAGTACTAAATTTTACAACAAACCAACAACTACTTTATTGACAGTTTTACTACATTTTTCAGTAAATTATACCAGCTTTTTCATAAATGTATTAGATGATACCTTAAATCGGTCATATTTTATAGATATATATATATATATATATTGATTGTAAGAGCAAACTTACAACTGCATTATTTCCAGTTTTACTACTTTTTTAGTAAATTACCATCTTTTGATAATGTATTAGATGATACCTTAAATCTGCCATACTTAATGGATAATTGTATTAAATGTAACAACAAACCAACAACTGCTTAAGTTGTAATTTTACTACATTTTTCAGAAAAATTTACCACTTTTTTTAATTAATTAGATGATACCTTAAATCGGCCATATTTTTATATTTTGTATTAAATGTAACAGGAAACTCACAACTGCATTATTAACAATTTTACTACATTTTCAGTAAAAGTAACTACCTTTTGATTAATGAATTAGATGATACCTAAAATCGGCCATATATTCTTTTAAGATAATTGTATTAAATGAAACAGCAACCTCACAACTGAATTATTAACAATTTTACTACATTTTCAGTAAATTTTAACAATTTTTGATAAATATAGAAAATGATATCTTAAATCGATCATATTTTATACATATTTGTATTAAATATACGAGGTATCCTACAAATGCATTTTTGACAATTTAACTACATTTTTCAGTAAATTATATCATCTTTTCAATAAATGTTTTAGATGATACCTTAAATCGACCATATTTTATAGATAATTATGTTGAATGTAGCAGCAAACCTACAACTTTATTATTGACAATTATACTACATTTCTCAGATAATTTTACCACCTTTTGATTAATATGTTAGATGATACCTTAAATCGGCCACATTTCTCAGATAATTTTACCACCTTTTTATTAATATGTTAGATGAGACCTTAAATCGGTCATATTTTATAGATATTTGTATTAAATATACGAGCAAACCTACAAATGCATTTTTGACAATTTTACTACATTTTTCAGTAAATTATATCATCTTTTAATAAATGTTTTAGATGATACCTTAAATCGACTATATTTTATAGATAATTATGTTGAATGTACCAGCAAACCTACAACTGCATTATTGACAATTTTACTACATTTCTCAGATAATTTTATCACCTTTTGATTAATATGTTAGATGATACCTTAAATCGGCCATATTTTGTAGATAATTATATTGAATGTAACAGCAAACCAGCAACTGCTTTTGTGACAATTTTACTACATTTTTAGTAAATGTTGCCACTTTTTGTTAACAATTTTTCAGTAAATTTTACTACCTTTTGACAATTGTATGAGAAGATACCTTGAATCGACCATTTTTATATATATATATATATATGTAGGACTCTAAAGTGCGATGGGGACGCTAAAGTACGATGGTCTGAGCTAAAGTGTGATGCCTACATACGCTAAAGTGCGATGGTCCGCGAAAGTATAGACGTAAGAAACGTAGTTCGATTATAACGTTAACAGTAGTTTATCAAACCAAAATGAACATACCGGAAGATAAATTAAGAATATTTGTTGAAGATTGATTGATTGATTGGTGTTTGCTTTACGCCGCCTTAGCGCAAAAAGGCTATATCGCTTATATATAGGCTTAATTAATTTAAACCTAACCGTGCTTTGTCGGCTGAAGCAAATGTGTTTTTTTTTTCGGGTGCTGGAAGAATGACTTGTATCCTGCAGTCGACCATTTTACTATTTAAATACAAAAGTATACGCATAAGTATCCTGTATCTTGCTTCTATTGAAGCTAACGGATACATTTGAATCATTGTTTATGTTGCAGTTCCTTAAAAATGATCGATTTTATTGAAAAGTAACGTCGGCAAAATAAAGGTACATCTTTTCATGCGTAAATTATAAATTGTCGGCTAAAACATTAGTTTGTACATTGTAATTTTATCAATGTTTTGATTATTGTATTTGATGTTACCTTGAATCGGTCATTTTTCAAGATACCTTCAAAAGATTGAGATTTTACGAAGATTTCGCCACTTTTAAGATAATGTATTATATATTATATTAAATAAGCCTATTTCTAAATAATTTTATTAGATATAACCTTAAATCTGTATTTTTTATTGGTAATTTTACATCGTTTTTAAGATTCAACCACTTTTTTTTATAGATATCGTATGATATGTTACCTTAAATTAACCTTGTCTTATGTATAATTATATCAGATGACATATTTAAGCGGCTGTTTTCTTTAATGATAATTATATATAAAACTTTACTTAATTAAACAACTTTTAGATAACTGTATTAAATATAACCTTAAATCAGTCACTTTCTTTCTGTTTATTATACTATATTTTAAAATGAATTCAACAAATTCGTATTGATAGTTGTATTAGATGTAATCATGAACACACTTCAGCTCTTTTGAGAATTTAACATCATTTTTCTGTAAATTTTACCACTTTTGTGATAAATGTATTAGTTGTAACCTTAAATCGACCATGGCTTAAAGGTAATTGAATTAGATGTAACAGCAAAACCTGCCGCTGCTTTATTGATGATTTTACTACAGTTAACAGTAAATTTGACTACTTTTTATTCATGTATTACATGTTTCTTGAAATTGTTAGTTTTTCAAATTTACTTTATTAAATTTAAACTTAAATCGGCCACTTTCTCAATTGATAATAGTATTACATTAATTTAAGATTCACCGATTTTTAAAGAAAATGTATTAGATGTTAACTTAAATCGATCATTTTATAAAAATTGTTTCAGATGAAATATTTAACAAGCCACTTTTTCATTGTAAATTATATTTGACTTTACAAGATTCTACCACTTTAAATAGATAATTGTTATACACATGTAAATGTAACCCTAATCTGTCACTTCCTCTAAATTTTTCCTCCATATTTTACAATGAATTCAACCAATTTTTATCGATAGTTGTAGAAGATATACCCTTGCTTCTACCACAGTGTTAAAGACTAATTTTACCATTTTTTGCAGTAAATTTTACCACTTTTTTGACAATTGTATTAGATGATACCTTAAATCGACCATATTTTATAGATAATATTATTATATTATCAGCAAATCAACAACTGCTTTATTGACAATTTTATTCATTTTCAGTAAACTTTTTGTTTACATTTTTTCTGTAAATTTTACGATTTTTGAAAATGTATTAGATGATACCTTAAATCGACCATATTTTATAAATAAGATTCTTAAATTTTACAAGAAACGAACAACTGCTTTATTGACAATTTTACTACAATTGTTAAGTAAATTTTACCACCTTTTGATAAATGTATTATATGATACCTTAAATCGGCCATATTTTATAGATAATTCTATTAAATGCAACAGCAAACCCACAACTGCTTTATTGACAATTTTACTACATTTTCAGTAAATGTAACTACCTTTTGATAAATGTATTATATGATACTTTAGATCGACCATATTTTATAGATAATTATACCTATTAAACCTGCAAACCTGCAACTGCATTATTAACAATTTTACTACATTTTTCAGTGAATTTTACCATTTTTTTTATAAATGGAGGAGATGATAACTTAAATCGACCACATTTTATAGATTTATATATTAAATATAAGAGAAAACCTACAACTGCATTTTTCACAATTTTCTACATTTTACAGTAAATTATACACCTTTTGGTAAATATATTAAATGATACCTTAAATCGGCCATATTTTATCGATAATCGTAATAAATGTAAGAGCAAACTTGCAACTGCATTATTAATAATTTTACAACATTTTTCAGGTAATTTTACCAAATTTTTGATGATTGTATTTGATGTTACCTTGAATTGGTCATTTTTCAAGATACCTTCAAATTAGAATTTACAAGATTTCACCACTTTCTAAGATAATGTATTATAAAGTATATCAAATCGACCTTTTCCAGATAATTTTATTAGGTATAAACTTAAATCGGTAACTTTTTACTGGTAATTGTATATCATTTTAAGATTCTATCACTTTTTTTATAGATATCGTATGATATGTTACCTTAAATCGACATTGTCTTATAGATAATCATATCAGATGACACATTCAAGCGGCTGTTTTCTTTAATGATAATTAGGTCTTTCCACTTTTCGGTGGAAAGACCTATTGTATTTGTTCTGATTATTTTTTTCTTCTTCCGCCACTTTTATTTCTTGCATATTAATTTTGTTTCGCAAAGTGTCGCTTAGATGTTTGGTATATGATATCGAACAGTTTATGCGCCTTTAAAATCACCCTGCGTAAACGAATACTTTTCTTTGTAGGAGTTATCTCCTGAACACTGTTTTCCTGTGACTACATCTCCCCGTAATCGTAAAAGAAATCGACAAATTTATTTATAAAATTGCTCGTTATATCCTTTGTATGATTTGTCTTATTTTGATCGAAGCGATTCAAGCACTCCATATGAGAGTTATTACCCTTATGCATTTGATATAAGTTATATGCCTTTCTATTTGGTAAACCATAAGTGATAGAGACCTAGGATCTTTTGATTTGAGGTCCTTGGTCCAAAAAAAGAACATTAGGTCAAGGTCAAAGGTCAAGGTCATATTCAAAATTTTGATTTTGGCTTATATTCACTTATTTCCAAAAACCGTATAAGATATCGACAAATTATTTTTACTAAATTTTTAGTTGCGACATGTCGTAACATGTAAATTTTGATTGCAAGGGTACGTTGAACGTAAAAGGAGTTTTCTCCCCTCTTGTATGTAAAAATACGCGTATGGTGATATAACTCATTAACCAAATATAATTAAGACCTATGGTCTTTTGATTTGAGGTCCTTGGTTTATGACCTTGAAATTAATCTCAAGGTCATAGCTTAATTTAACATTCTAGATTTTGACCTTTGCTTTTACCTCATATGTATACATGATAAAGCCATGAGACTTTTGCAAAAGGTTTCAAATCATTTAACCTTAAAAATAAACCAGAAGTAGCTATTTTTGTACTTTATTAATATAAAAGGATATAGAACCAGATATTTTGAAATCAGTGTCAAGTAAATATTCAAATAGTATCGGAAGTAACATTTTCAAACCGGAAGTAACAAATTATCTCCTTATTTAAAAATATTGTATAGAAACCATATATTTTGGAATCAGCGTACAGTAAGCTGTCATTAGACGATTGTAATGACATTTTAAACCTAATTTTACTACTTTCATATTAAAATACATGGTTTTGGTGGAAAGACCTTCAATTGTTCTCTGAACAATTGGTTTTAATTATATTACACTTTACATAATTAAACCACTTTTATAGGTAATTGTATTAGATGTAACCTAAAATCAGTCACTTTCTTTCTGTTTATTATACTATATTTTAAAATGAATTTAACAAATTTGTATTGATAGTTTTATTAGATGTAATCTTGAACAAACCACAGCTCTTTTGAGAATTTAACATAATTTTTCAATAAATATTGCCTTTTTTTGGATAAAACTATCAGTTGTCACCTTAAATCGACCATATTTAACAGATAATTGTATTAAATGTAACAGCAAACCTACCATTGCTTTATTGTCAATTTTACTACATTTTCAGTAAATTTAACTACCTTTTTATTAATGAATTAGATGATACCTTAAATCGGCCCTATTTTTCAAATAATTGTATTAAATGTAATAGCAAACTCACAACTGCATTATTAACAATTTTACTACATTTTCAGTGAATTTTACCATTTTTTGATAAATGTAGGAGATAATACATTAAATTGGTCATATTTTATAGATATTTGTATTAAATATACGAGCAAACCTACAAATGCATTTATGACAATTTTACTACATTTTTAGTAAATTATATCATCTTTTAATAAATGATTTAGATGACACCTTAAATCAACCATATTTGATAGATACTTATGTTGAATTAGGCAGCAAACCTACAACTGCATTATTGACAATTTTACTACATTTCTCAGATAATTTTACCACCCTTTGATTGATATATTAGACGATACCTTAAATCAGACATATTTTATAGATAATTATATTGAATGTAACAGCAAACCAGCAACTGCTTTATTGACAATTTTACTACATTTTCAGTAAATATTGCCACTTTTTGTTGACAATTTTTCTGTAGATTATACCACCTTTTTCATAAATGTATTAGATGATACCTTGAATCAACCATATTTTACAGATAGTAGTACTAAATTTTACAACAAACCAACAACTACTTTATTGACAGTTTTACTACATTTTTCAGTAAATTATACCAGCTTTTTCATAAATGTATTAGATGATACCTTAAATCGGTCATATTTTATATATATATATATATATATATATATATTGATTGTAAGAGCAAACTTACAACTGCATTATTTCCAGTTTTACTACTTTTTTAGTAAATTACCATCTTTTGATAATGTATTAGATGATACCTTAAATCTGCCATACTTAATGGATAATTGTATTAAATGTAACAACAAACCAACAACTGCTTTAGTTGTAATTTTACTACATTTTCCAGAAAAATTTACCACTTTTTTTAATTAATTAGATGATACCTTAAATCGGCCATATTTTTATATTTTGTATTAAATGTAACAGGAAACTCACAACTGCATTATTAACAATTTTACTACATTTTCAGTAAAATTAACTACCTTTTGATTAATGAATTAGATGATACCTAAAATCGGCTATATATTCTTTTAAGATAATTGTATTAAATGTAACAGCAACCTCACAACTGAATTATTAACAATTTTACTACATTTTTCAGTAAATTTTAACAATTTTTGATAAATATAGAAAATGATATCTTAAATCGATCATATTTTATACATATTTGTATTAAATATACGAGGTATCCTACAAATGCATTTTTGACAATTTAACTACATTTTTCAGTAAATTATATCATCTTTTCAATAAATGTTTTAGATGATACCTTAAATCGACCATATTTTATAGATAATTATGTTGAATGTAGCAGCAAACCTACAACTTTATTATTGACAATTATACTACATTTCTCAGATAATTGTACCACCTTTTGATTAATATGTTAGATGATACCTTAAATCGGCCACATTTCTCAGATAATTTTACCACCTTTTTATTAATATGTTAGATGAGACCTTAAATCGGTCATATTTTATAGATATTTGTATTAAATATACGAGCAAACCTACAAATGCATTTTGACAATTTTACTACATTTTTCAGTAAATTATATCATCTTTTAATAAATGTTTTAGATGATACCTTAAATCGACTATATTTTATAGATAATTATGTTGAATGTACCAGCAAACCTACAACTGCATTATTGACAATTTTACTACATTTCTCAGATAATTTTATCACCTTTTGATTAATATGTTAGATGATACCTTAAATCGGCCATATTTTGTTGATAATTATATTGAATGTAACAGCAAACCAGCAACTGCTTTTGTGACAATTTTACTACATTTTTAGTAAATGTTGCCACTTTTTGTTAACAATTTTTCAGTAAATTTTACTACCTTTTGACAATTGTATGAGAAGATACCTTGAATCGACCATATTTTATATATATATATATATGTAGGACTCTAAAGTGCGATGGGGACGCTAAAGTACGATGGTCTGAGCTAAAGTGTGATGCCTACATACGCTAAAGTGCGATGGTCCGCGAAAGTATAGACGTAAGAAACGTAGTTCGATTATAACGTTAACAGTAGTTTATCAAACCAAAAATGAACATACCGGAAGATAAATTAAGAATATTTGTTGAAGATTGATTGATTGATTTGTGTTTGCTTTACGCCGCCTTAGCGCAAAAAGGCTATATCGCTTATATATAGGCTTAATTAATTTAAACCTAACCGTGCTTTGTCGGCTGAAGCAAATGTGGTTTTTTTTTTTTTTTTCGGGTGCTGGAAGAATGACTTGTATCCTGCAGTCGACCATTTTACTATATAGATAAAAAAGTATAAGCATAAGTATCCTGTATCCTGCTTCTATTGGAAGCTAACGGATACATTTGAATCATTGTTTAAGTTGCAGTTTCGTTAAAAAATGGTCGATTTTATTGAAAAGTAACGTCGGTAAAATAAAGGTACATGTTTTCATGCGTAAATTATAAATTGTCGGCTAAAACATTAGTCTGTACATTGTAGAAAATATAGCATGTAATTGTACTCGCTACGAAAAAGGAGAAAGCTCGGAGAACATCGCATTTCTCTCTAATTTTACTTAAAGCTTAAACAAATAAATGTTACACAATGAACGAATTTTGTATTTGTAATTTACAATGACGACTTTAAGGAGAGGTGTTCACATTAGTGATAGACTGTGTGAACGGCAAGCTACACCAATTATCCAAATATTTAATACGCCTGAATTGTTAAAAATCATTTACAGGAAATATAGTATTTTGTGACACCTAAATTACCTTTTAGCAATTATTACGTTGTCTGTCTTTTAAATTTAGAAACAATGACTTAAGCCTACCGGTAAATTATAAAGCCTATCACATATGTTATACTAGCTTTTGCAAAAAACTATATTTTAAACATCGATGTACTTTAACGTTTTATGCCCTTTATCCTTTTGGTCCATCGCACTTTAGCGTGATATACCATCGTACTTTATCGAACAAACAACCATCGCACTTTAGCGTGAGACACCATCGTACTTTAGCGTAGACCATCGCATTTTAGAGTACCATCACACTTTAGAGTCCTACATATATATTAAATGTAACAGCTAACCTACAACTGCATTATTAACAGTTTTACTACATTTTTCAGTAAATTTTACCACCTTTTAGATTAATGTATTAGATGATACCTTAAATCATCCATATTTTATAGATAATTGTATTAAATGTAATAGCAAACCAACAACTGCTTTATTGGCAATGTTACTACATTTTTCAGAAAATTTTACCACTTTTTATAACTATATGATACCTTAAATCGACCATATTTTATAGATAATAGTATTAAATTTTACAACAAACAGCAAACCTTCAATTGCCTTATTGTCAATTTTACTACATTTTCATTAAATTTAACTACCTTTTTATTAATGAATTAGATGATACCTTAAATCGGCCATATTTTTAAATAATTGTATTAAATGTAACAGCAAACTCACAACTGCATTATTAACAATTTTACTACATTTTCAGTGAATTTAATCATTTTTGATAAATGTAGGAGATGATACCTTAAATCGGTCATATTTTATAGGTATTTGTATCAAATATACGAGCAAACCTACCAATGCATTTTTGACAATTTTACTACATTTTTCAGTAAAAATATCATCTTTTAATAAATGTTTTAGATGATACCTTAAATCGACCATTTCTCATTGATACTTATGTTGAATGTAGCAGCCAACCTACAGCTGCTTTATTGACAATTCTACTACATTTCTCAGATTTTACCACCTTTTGATTAATAAATTAGATTATACCTTAATTCAGCCATATTTAATAGATAATTATATTGAATGTAACAGCAAACCAGCAACTGCTTCATTGACAATTTTACTACATTTTCAGTAAATATTGCCAGTTTTTGTTTGCAATTTTTTCAGTAAATTTTACCACTTTTCTGACAATTGTATTAGATGATACAATAGATCAACCATATTTTATAGATAATAGTATTAAATTTTACAACAAACCAACAACTGCTTTATTGACAATTTTACTACATTTTTTAGCAAATTATACCACCTTTTTCATAAATGTATTAAATGATACCTTGAATCGAATATATTTAATAGATAATAGTATTAAATTTTACAAATAACCAGCAACTGTTTTTATTGACAATTTTACTACATTTTCAGTAGATTATATCATCTTTTGAAAAATGTTTTAGATGATACCTTAAATCGACCATATTTTATAGATAATTGTATTAAATGTACCAGCAATTCTACAACTGCTTTATTGACAATTTTACTACATTTTCAATAAATTTTACCACCTGTTTGATAAATGTATTAGATGATACCTTAAATCGGCCATATTTCATAGAAATCGAAATCCGGATCTGGTGTACAAAAAAAATATTGACACCTCATGTTTGTGGCATAACATCTTGGCCACAAGTTTATTGTTTTCTGTTTAGTATCAAATTTATATTAAGATCCATTTTGTTACATCTTGTGATCAATTTTATTTGGCAATCGCCAATGGCAGTCAGCAAGGTTAAAGAACATCAGTTGTTCGACCTGTTAGTCAAATGCGTTTTGTTTAAATATACACTTCACTTTTTGGTCTTTTGGAAAATGTTGTTTCTGCTGTATTGAGACCCTTCTACAACGAAATTTGTTTTACATGCACACGTATAAAATTGCGGTTTTATCCAACGAAATCATAGGTTTGAACGTAGTTTTCAATTTAGACTTGTATATATATATATTTATGATCCCGCCAATGTAATATGGTTACAACAACGATATACATGTACAGAGAGGCATACAGGAGCTTGTTCGCTCTAAATAAAACCCAACACAATTGTATGTCGAAAATGAGCATTTAATATAAAATGCCAATATCAAACAAGAGAACACATGTACAAAATGATATCAAAAACAAATTTTATAAAATATAAAAAATATCAAAATTATTCATGTAACCAATATGGTAAAACCATGCATATGACTAGACTGTAAATAGTGATTGGTTCATCTGATATAATTAGAGCGAAGGTGGGGCATAAAAACCGCCCACAAACATAGAAATAAAAATAACTAGACTATCAACTACTGATTAATTCATGTGATTACAAACCACAGGAGACAAAAATCAAAACATAACACAAATTTACACTTTTTCAAATAAAAAGATTTGGTTTCAAAGGAGGGTGGTAGGGGAGGAAAGCGGAAAATCTACGAATTAAATATTTTTCTTTGGATAAAATTTCGTTTCTTTGTTTCTCTAAATGAAGGTGTTGTCGAAAAGGAGACTTTTCATTGGTTGATCGGCTATCGATCTAAACAAGAAACCTGCTAAAACAATAGCAACAATCCTGGCAGTATTGAGGGACCATAAATTCATTTATGCTTAACATAAATACCTTTATGATCCCGCCAATGTAATATGGTTACAACAACGATATACATGTACAGAGAGGCATACAGGAGCTTGTTCGCTCTAAATAAAACCCAACACAATTGTATGTCGAAAATGAGCATTTAATATAAAATGCCAATATCAAACAAGAGAACACATGTACAAAATGATATCAAAAACAAATTTTATAAAATATAAAAAATATCAAAATTATTCATGTAACCAATATGGTAAAACCATGCATATGACTAGACTGTAAATAGTGATTGGTTCATCTGATATAATTAGAGCGAAGGTGGGGCATAAAAACCGCCAATAAAGCAGTTTGAATTTAAATGTCTTAACATGAAAAGTCAAACAGCAGCCCCAACCGAATGTATGCCTCTGATAATACATAAATAATAAAATGAAAATACTAAAGACTATAAACAAAACAAAACAAAATATTTTTACACCATCTACCTAGCAGCACATTTTGCCATGCAATGTCCTACAACAATGCACATATAAATCATGAAAATGGTTAACATAGTCTAAAAAAAAAAAAATAGATGTTACTGTCAACTGTAGAACTAATGGACGGATTTAATCGGAGTTTTCTAATAATCAACGATAATGAATACCGGACGGCATAATTAATATTAACATCCACCACTGTGAGTAACAATACACGTTACAATGCTGTTGCAAAGAAGTGTAGACCAATGTCTTTGAAATGTTAGCAATATAATCATCCGATTCTGCTTAAGGGTATTATAACATCAGTCTAAGTTCAAATGTCGTATAAAAGCAAGCAGTGGGCATCCTTGTAATGCATCCAGTATTAAAACGTCCGCAAGTTTTTTTAAGTCTTTCCAACAGGTAAACACGTTTAAATTCCCATAACTGTTGTTGTTGTCCATAATCGTGTTTCCTTTATAGCGGACACATATTCAGTTCTTACAGATTGTTTAGCAGGTTAGGCATCACATATCGGAGTCATATAAAGTCTGTACAACAGCAGAATATCTCTAAAACTTCGAGATATTCGTGTGCAATGTCTTATGTATTGGTCCAATTCAAGACTACTGAATTATCCACAGCTTCTCCAAGAACATCAACTGTAACCATTTCATACACAAACTGTTCTATCATTGCAGACTAACTAAAATAATGTAACTAAAAACTACACTCTTTCACTAAAAATAGAAAATAATACTATAACATATGGAACATTAATAATGAAAATCACTTTATTAATGATATATTTTCACACATTAAATGCAAAACATTGAATAAAGCAAATCCCAAGCCGCCTCAGACAGTCTTGAGAGAAAATAGAATAATATAAAATATGAAGGCACAAGCTATCCCATGATCTCAGTCTTAAAATAAACAAATCCTAGTAAGCAGCAACAGCAAATCGACAATCGTGTTTGGGTTGCCTCAGACAATCCCTTAAGATATTTAGATTCAGATATGAGCTGCCTCAGTCAGTCTCATATCTTTACTAAACTGAATAAAATTAAAAGATAACCGACTTTGTATGGGTTTTGGATAGGATAGATTTCTAAACCATCGGAAGGCAATGCAACAATGGCACCCGAATATACCTGTTGTAAGAATCAGAATGCCAACGACCCATCGTCCTAATCTTTGAATCAGGAATACCTATCATGTGAGCTGTTGTAGCAGCACCTATACGAAAACTGTGCGACTTGTAAAACTTTGTATCATACTTAGCAGAGGAAAGCGCCAATGTTAATATATTACAAAATTCAGATCTTTGAATAGGTCTTGTGTCTCTATAGCAAAAAGAGGGCCTGCTGCTTTCCCCGTAATTCTAAAAATTCTCTAATTTTCTTTACAGGACAAAAGTCAGGTTCAACTTGACTTAGAATTTGTAACTGGACAGGCTGTTTAGACAAATTATGTTTAAAATAGGACATCTTTAAAATTAAATACGGATTTCCAGAATCAAAATTTTTAAAGTCAGATTTTCCAAATAAATCAAATTATGATTTTCTTGTTTATTCCTAATCGTTATCTCTCCTATACGAAGAAAAGCATGGAATGCCATTAAAACATCAACGAAAACAACTTTTGCTGATAGAAAGATCTACAGACAAATGGTAATGCCCTGATAATGTCATGAAGAAAAGGGTAATGGGACGCCTCAAATCAGGAGCTGCTGATAAACGCTTAGCACCACACATCATTTTTTTATTAAAAATTGAACATAAATCCGGACGACGATTGATTTTGAAATTGTAAGATAATGCACCCAAGTCAGTACTTATGGTGTTCGGTGACTTTCCATCCTCATAAGAAGATGCAATGAAAACATCAGCATTTCAAGTGAGCAATTAACTATAGTATGACCTGGAAAACTTTACTCAAAAAGAATGAAATACTCTTAAAGCATTACCATACACTGTTTTGGTCGAGGGTGCAATAGCAGCGTCTATCAGCACCCTTGAAGTGTTTGACAAACTTCTAGTAATCCTGGGTCCACGTCTGTGGGATAAGTGTCCATCAAAGGGCCAGTCTGTGAAACTCCTGAATCTGAAAACGTGAAAGCAGATCCGGTAGAATATTATGTGCTTCAGGAATGTGTTCGGCACGCATTAATATGTTCAATTTCATGCATGTCAGAACAAGTCGTCTTACTAATTTCATAACCAAAGGATCTTTTGAGGTTTGTTTATTGACAATTCATACAACTGCCTGATTATCAGAATGGAATAACAAGCACGAATTTTGAAATAAATGACCCCAGACTTCAACGGCAAGCACAATGGGATAGAGCTCCTTAAACGTAATTGTACACTCATTGAGAGAAGTTGACCAGCGCCCATAAAACCAATAGCTCCAGCTGCGTCTGTGTAAAGGTGCAACTTAACAGATGACATCAACACATGGTCGAGCATCAAAGCTTTTCCATTGAAGCAATCGATAAACATATACCAAGCTAATAGGTCTAAACGACTTTCTTTTGTAAGCCTGATATAGTGATGAGGCCTAGAGATACCCTTTGTCAATACTATCAATCGCCTTAAAAGGCTCGCCCTGGAACAACAACACAGCACGCAAAGTTTAACAGACCAATCAATGACTGAAGTTCACGTAAAGTAACCCTTTTCGAACTTTCATAGCCTGCAAAGCAGTTTCAATTTTCATAATTTTATCATCTGGTAACCTTGCTTTCATAAGGACTGAATCCAATTCAATACCCAAGAATACAAGACAAGTACAGGAATATTCAGTTTTTTCATTCTTAATTGGCACTCCTAATGTTTAACAGAGATTCAAAACAATCTTAAACTTTCCTCACAAACATTACTGTTCGCAGGACCCACAAAAGAAAATCATCTAAAATATGAATCATATGCCTGATATTTAGCCTGTTTTGGGCTATCCATTGCAAAGCTGTGGGAAATTTTTCAAAATAGAACAAGAACTACCAAGACCCATTGCTAAACAACGGTCAAAATAAAACTGATTCTTCCAATTGATACCTAATAATTCATAGTCCAAATAATTAACAGGAATATTTCTGTAAGCACTATCAATATCGCACTTGGCGAGATTACAATTACGACCGAGTAACACTATCAGCGGACAGCATCATCATCTGTAGCATATGAAACACTTTTAGATTCACCAGGAATATGATCATTTACAGAATGAATCGAGGGATAAGACAAGTGGTGTATCAATCTAAATTGACCTTCCTCTTTTTTAGGAACTACTCCGATAGGAGACACCTGTAAATTTTTAAACGGAATTTCCGAAAAAGGACCACCAATTCTTCCAAGACAAACTTCCTTTGACAGTTTTTTATCTACAACATCTGGGAGTTGATAAGCTGATTGTAAATTATTTGACATCTGTTGTTCCTGAGGCCCCTCGTAACCTAGACGAAAACCTTCCTCAAATCCAGATACCAAATAATTTGCATCCTGATTAGGATATCCCATAAGTAAAATTTTCAAAGTTTTAGAGCAAATAGGAGTGACAACCGACTTCCAAGTATGACTTAAGTGAGTTACATTATTACTTGTTTCTGGGGTCGGTCTTGGGTGTTGATTGGGGTTGTTGTTTTGACGGGGCAGCACGTTTGGCACATCTGATAATGGGGTGATTGCCTTTACATCTTCCACAACGATGGGCAAATTTGCAACTTTTGATGCGACAAAATCCATCTTTATTATAGTTCCAACAAACCCTTTTGGCAACCTTTCGTCTGTTGAAGACCCTTCTTGTCTATTGGAGGAATTCCACTGACGGTTTCGAAAGGGACGAAAAGGACGACTTTCCTGTGGACTCCCTGTTGGGGTCTAGTTGCCATAATATAGAATTCCATGTTTAAACTATGCCATGGAACCCTCTTATTTGTCTGTCCATGCGGACTTGTTGATCATATGTTAGCCAAGAATTGTTACTTGACTGCGTGGAAGCCAAATCCCTAACAATTTCAGCATGTTTAGCCAAGTAAGCAGTGGACTCTGGGAATTTTTCACTATAAATTGCCATAAATCTTAAAAAGCTGTTGTCCACTGTTCAGTTGATGAAATATAAAACCTGGGCTTGTTGGAAACCAGTGACAGTGTTGAATTTCCAGATACCTGAAATTGTAAGCCATTTTTCTTAGCATTTGGTAAACAATTTTGTGGTAATAATACCGAAAGATCAATATATTGATCTTGCCAAATTTTGTATTTTATGTCTGGGTCTACCATTGCTGCAATAGGAGTCGATATAGAATTAGTCGCAGGCAGATCTTCTTGCCACTCATTTTCCTCCATCTCCACCCTTCTTGCTCACCATTTTCGTCAGCCTGGTCCTCTTGCTCAAGGATTTCCTCTACTGGCTCATTACGGTTCATGGACTGGATCACTGACTCGGTAATCCGTGCAATTAAAGCCTCTTCCACCTCAGGGACAAAGGGATGGAGACTCTCTTTGTGCTTTATTTTTGCCTTTTCTGGACTGTCCAGGCTTTATTTTAGGCATGGCTACTTTCTAAAATATATAGCTGAACAATTACATTTCTAGCAACATATCGATAAAATATATGAAGTGATCATATAGATGTAGTGCTATTAAAGTAAAATTACAGACGCCTGAGACGGTATCAGCATATTCTAATTAATAGGCCATTCTCACTAACAAATGACAAAAACTAGCATTGATAAATGTCTTGCCTACGGAATACCCACAACTACAATGGCAAAATCATCATACACACATTGCCAATCTTAGTGAGAATTGGACACAGTATAAACAGCAGCCCAACACATAAGCATTTAAACAGCAGCCCAACACGGGCATTAAATCAGCATATTCTAATTAATAGGCCATTCTCACTAACAAATGACAAAAACTAGCATTGATAAATGTCTTGCCTACGGAATACCCACAACTACAATGGCAAAAGCATCATACACACATTGCCAATCTTAGTGAGAATTGGACACAGTATAAACAGCAGCCCAACACATAGGCATTTAAACAGCAGCCCAACACGGGCATTTAAACAGCAGCCCATTACATTGGGCACATACAGCGTTAAAACAGCACCCCAATACATAGGGCATGAAACAGCACCCTAATATATAGGGCATTAAAACAGCTACCCTATACATGGGATATTATAACAGCATTCTCAAACATAGGGCATAAAATAGAAGCCCAACAACTAGGGCATACCAACAGAAGCCCAAATACTTGGGCACAGTTCATTATTTCAGCCCAACCATTAGGGCGAAACATTTTCACAGGGTTATTTATTTATTTATTTATTTTATTTTATTTTTTTTTATTATTATTATTATTTTTAAATATACATTCACTTACTTGTCAATCAAATAAATAAATTGAACTCTTACGAGCTGAAACAACTGCAGCTCGAATACTATTGTAATATTTAGGGTAACCTGTATTGATGTTCAAATGTACCCAAAATGCAAACTGTTTACTTCTTTCTGACCAAAACCAGAATGTTTCCAGAAGGACACATTGTCCATTCTGTTTTCTCTAAAATAGTGCGATAAGAATGAGTTTAGTTCATCACACCTTTTATTAAACCACTTTATGTCCACCTTATATCTTATTCTCTTTTGAGGGACAAACGGTGCAATATTTGACATATTATAACTTTTTACTTCTAAACAGAAGCGCAATTTCATGGCTACTTCTATTATACCCTGGCCACATCCTGCACTGAATTTGTAGAATTTGTAACACAATTATCTCAGGCTTACAGAGCTTCACATAGTCTAAACCACACTTTTAATTTTTCCAGATTACCCCTGGGTAACCCCAATAAAACATGCATTCTCGATTTATCTAAACCTAGATTAAAGCTAACGGAACGATGTTTACTAACTTTAATGAAAGATGTAAATCTAGATATAAATGAATGACCCAATATAAGCGTTTTAACAACCATTCTTACCAGTTATATAGATTTAAAACACACTGCTTCAAAAACACGCCGTGGATCTAGGTCAGCACAAGAGAACCAAGTAACTTAATTAAATTTTGTAAACAACGAACAAATATGTAAATCTATAAATAGCGTTAGCTTCAATGATAAATCTTTTAACTGTATTTGATATTTTGTGTACAAACCACTTCTCAAAACAAGAGAAAATCTACGAATTAAATTTTTCGTGGGATAAAATTTTGTTTCTTTGTTTCTCTAAATGAAGGTGTTGTCGAAAAGGAGACTTTTCATTGGTTGATCGGCTATCGATCTAAACAAGAAACCTGCTAAAACAATAGCAACAATCCTGGCAGTATTGAGGGACCATAAATTCATTTATATCAGATGAAATATTCGACTAACCACTTTCTTTATAGATAATTATATTAAACTACACAAGATTTAACAACCTTTTAAGATAATGTATATGATAACACGTTACTTCGGCCATATTTGATAAATAATTATATTGAATGTAACAGAAAACCCGTCACTACTTTATTGATAACTATGAAATCAGTCATGATATGTTGAAGAGGTTTAAGAGGCGGTATTCAATTGAAAATATATGACAGAAACAAGGAGAAGTGATTTCTTCCTACAAATTGGTGGAAAATAGCAACAATTGTTAGAGACTATGCTGCAAATATGATCAAGGCCTTTGCACTTTCAACCCCAAGGGTGACTGGGGAATAGATGTATGGTCACCATTGGTCTTCCTCCGACCGGCAGTAAAACCCTCGCCGAAGTGGGGCGTCCGTTTGGCTGTGCGGGATGTACAAATTTGCAGCCACGTCCGGTTAGAATGGGGACGTTAAATCCGATGCCTCGTGTAAAGAGAGTGCCACGCTTTTGCACGTTAAAACCCTGCAACAACTCATTGAGGGGTCCGTAGGTGACCTGTTGCAAGGCTAAATTTCAGTCCCTATCCACTATACCCTCATTTTCCCGTGGCAGTCTAAATTTCTCCGACCTTAATCCCGGACGCCCCTATTACAGAACCTACCTATTGTATTTATTGTTAATTTGTTCTCGTCCTGAATATGCATGAAATATTTGCCACTGGACGTTAAGCAACCAACAATCAATCTTTGCACTTTCAGGCTTTGAGTCTGACCCAAGGAAAACGGGAGGATATATGAAACTATAGCTGCGTTTGAAGATGACATGGGTAATGAGTTAATGAATTTTGATAATGATCTTGAAGAAAGTTACTTTAAGTTTTGTTGAGGATTGGGACATTGATTTTAATGAGGATGCAGAATCAAATGAGCAACAAAGGGATCCACCTGCAGAACTCTTAATTAAAATCCTTTGGCAAACTTCAATGATTAAAATTTTGAAAAAAACTCACATTTGTGAGTTGATAGGAATGAGTCAGAAGAAGAATGTGTAGTTCTCAATTGCTTGGAAGGAGAAAATGTTGTAGATATTAAGTTTGCAAGGACCATTTTGAGGATGTGCTTCGGAGAGGATTTGCCTAAAACTGTTCTCGATAGGACAATGCCTATAACAGTTCAAATATCAGAAGTTTCTGGCGTTGCATTGGACATTTTACAAATGTAACTGCATTAGACATTTTACAAATGTAACTACAACAAGACAGAAAATAGCACTTTCACAGTACATTGTTGAAAATAAATATATACTAACAATGACCAATAATGAAGGAATGAGATTATGTATATATACTGTTTTATATTGTTACATACATAAATAAAAATTAAAACCAAACGGTTGTCATTATTCATAAAAAATCCGAAAAGTGTGATATGATTGGTAATTGGACACCAGAAATAAATTGATGAAAAGAAATAATGCCTACCATACAACATTTTGATAATTGTATTAGATGTTAGCTTAAACAGTCATGAAACCTGTCGTGATACTGCCAACAGTCTCGCCTACAGTAACTCAAACCTACGTATACACACAGTCACACCTTCAGTTACTCCAACCTACACAGATACCGGTACTATAGAAATCATCCCAAGTCAAAATAACTGGTTGGCATATAAGAAACTATATGATAAGGAAATATCATTGTAATCAAATTTATTATAAAATATAAACCAAAATAAACTTTGTATGTAGTAACATCTTGTTACAGACACACTACACAATAAGTATGGTAACGTTGAAATCAAGTGTTACACAAATTTACACATTCCATATGCAGATTATACAATATTTTTTTATTATTTCAGACATTTAACTTCCACTTGTTGCATCACCTGCCCCAGAACATCTGATTGTATGGACCACCACGCAACTTTTGATGTTTCCTACGAACGGTACAACCATAAACTCACAGAGGCAGTGTCCAATATTCATTACCCAGAGCTGTAAGCCATTAAGAAAGTTGAGGTAATTATGTAATGTAATATCAATGAAGATGTTGTATGATAGCAAATGAGACTACACTTTTCAAACGTTTGTCATTGATGTGAGCTACTACTAGTATATATCACAAACACAGAGCATCAGCCCACTTCAAATTTTATATTATAAAGGTCCAAAATGAAAGTTAAAAAGGTTATCAATTGATAAAATGATTTGAATTATGAGCCCAGTATATATTTGTTGTACAGATAGAATTCAAGAATAAATGTTTCTAACTTAAAGAGAAAACTGTTTTTTTATTACTAGCTATTAACAGATAATGTGTGCCATTATTACAAAAACTATTTTGCATTGATGAAGGTTCATAAAATTGTAACTTTACATTTCTATATTGCCTTTTTCAACAGGTACAGTGGTTAATTACGCTATTGGACAGTGCTGGCTTTTCCCACCCAATTAAGGTAGAGGCGCAAGAGATTGTAAAGCAACTGTCAGCAGGAGGACACAGGCCAGTGAAACGGAATTTATCGGTTGAAGAGATGATCCACATGAAGGGTTATTAACCAAACTTGACTGCAATTCCTCAGATTACCGTTTTCATCATGCAAGTACTAAAAGGAACCTATAGAGACACATTTAACGAGAACGCTGACCATAGGGAGAAGTGTTCTTTGACAATTCTATTGGCAGCATTCAGTTCTCTTTTAACACAACAATGACCTAGCTTGGCTTTAGTGGATTAAGTTTTACAACAAGATGAGGAGTCTTATTTTTTAGTGAATCCAAGTATCAATCTCATTGTTGTAAAACTTGCCAATTTATCTCCTCCATTGATAAATTGCACGGACCAAGTATAATTGTGGATACCCAAACTGCCTGTGTAGTTAAATATTAATAAGATTGATTGATTGATTGTTGGTTGCTTTACGCCGCATTAGCACAAAAGGCTTTATCGCGGCGAGAGCTAATTCGAATATTTTACAATTTAAAGCATTTTTTTTTTTTAAATCAGACAAAAGGTCCCTCAATAAACTAAAATTCTAGACTAAAGCAAATTGATTATTTACAAATAAAACAGTAAGAAAAACGTGATAAAATTAAAATCGTTTAAAATATAATAACATTTTATATTTTATAATATATTCCAATTTCTTTTAAGAATGAAAGTCCCCAAGGGTGACTGGGGAATAGAAGTATGGTCACCATTGGTCTTCCTCCGACCGGCAGTAAAACCCTTGCTAAAGTGGGGCGTCCGTTTGGCTGTGCGGGATGTACAAATTTGCAGCCACGTCCGGTCAGAATGGGGACGTTAAATCCGATGCCTCGTGTAAAGAGAGTGCCACGCCCTTTGCACGTTAAAAACCCTTGCAACAACTCTTTGAGGGGTCCGTAGGTGACTTTTGCAAGGCTAAATTTCTGTCCCTATCCAATATACCCTCATTTCCCGTGGCTGTCTAAATTTCATCGACCTTAATCCCGGAAGCCCCTATTACAGAACCTACCTATTGTATTTATTGTTAATTTGTTCTCGTCCTGAATATGCATGAAATATTTGCCACTGGACGTTAAGCAACCAACAATCAATCAATCATTTAAGAATGAAACAATATTAAATATATCATACATATTATTGACATTGAAATGCTTCTTACGAATATCAGCAAAGTCAATACAATTAATTTAAACATGTTTAAAAGTATACTTTTAGTTGCAAGGTACACATTGTGGTTCATCATCATTTTTAAAAGATACTCATGTGTCACTCTAGTATGACCAATTCGGCATCCAGAAATAACACATTGATCTTTTCTGCACATAATATTTTTAAAAGGTTTACGTAAATTAGGTTTAATTTCATGTAATTTGTTACCATCTCTTACTCCATTCATTTTTCAAAATATTAAAACATATTCTCTAATATTAGATTTAAAATCGGTATATGGTATATTACAGTTAGATAAAGTGTCACCCAGGGCATTCTTTGCCTCAAGGTCTACAGCTGTGTTTCCATGGATTCCAATATGACTCGGCACCCATAGAAATATTATTTCTTTAAGTAGAATTTTAAAATTCCTCATTACATATTAATTTTTAAAATTGTTAGGTTTTTAATTTTAGTATTTTGTATAACTTGTAAGCATGAAAGTGAATCAGAACATATAATAAATTTGGATATATCTGAAGAAGTCCCTTTGACTTCATAATTATTATATAAATAAAGCTCGATGCAGTCTCTTCTGAATGAGTGGTACTCACAGGTTTTACATGTTTTACTCCTTACATCAAATGACAATACTTTCCCAGATTATTACCAATAAAACTTGAGAGTCCTGAGTGAAAAGTTAAAATGTACTTATTATGTAATCAAACATTTTCCGAAATGAGCATCTGATTCATAGGTCTTTTGTTAAAGGCAAAAATAAATAATAATAATAAGTCTGTCGAAATTATTATGGTCTCGATAATATTATAGCTGATGAATATAGTGGATTTGAGGTGATAGAAAAACTTACTAAAGGTATTAAAATGAAGATATTATATCTTTGGAGAAGTAAAATGAAGTTTTCCAACACCTGAAGTCCGGCAAGGAATACTTGAAAGGAGACTTCAAATTACAAATATCACTCAACTCAAGAATGTGCTGACCACTATATTAGGTGGGGCCTAAGTGACACAAGACACAAAAGTGCCAACTTATCAAAGTGTGACCATAATCAAATGTGATAGATTATTGATAATGTGGAACATTAACATTTGGGAACAAAAAGCGCATGCATTAACCTCGTGTCTCTACCGAATTTCGAATAATGTTTTCACTTAAAACAGCAAAATGTTAATAGTACGTGGATAGGACCGCTAATGATCAGAAAAACGTGAGAAAAAATACGAAAACTTTTGAGGCCTATGTAAATCCCACTATAAGATTGATGACATCCTATGGAACGCCATAACTGTCTTAAATGAACGTATTTCTATATATACACATAGCACATACTTTGTCTTTATATGCACATAATGTCTATATATGCACATACTTTTCCTTTGTACTTTTCTATATATGCACATAGTTCTCCGTGTGTATACTTTTACCTGATTTTCTTGGTAGTTCTTCATGGGTATGATTCTCATATTCAGTATAAGAATGGCCATGCATATACTATACTATTGCCGGATTGAAGGAATTCTGGATAAAAGTAATCATTAAACAAAATGGCAGAGCCTCTGATGCTGACTGTGTAATAGAAAGTTAGATTGCAAGAAGTGTACGACTATTTTGAACGGAAGTCATAACTCCTGATATCATTAGTCTGCTCTCAAAACAAAATTTGCAAAATGTTAGGTATCCCAAATGCAACTGACATGATGCAATTGAGTGTTAAATATGGAAAATCAAAACCACAGAAAATAGTAAGATATTCCAGAGCACCGAAATTTGATATTGATAAATTAACATTAGACAATTTGGATTTCCAAATATCTGAAATAGCAAAGTTTTTATTAGTAACGGAGCGCAAGTATATCGCCGAATGGCCAACTATGGATTGCCATCGGTTTCTGTTACTTTAATAGCTATCTCGTTTAAATCCACATATCGTTTAGATTGATTGTTGGTTGCTTAACGTCCAGTGGCAAATATTTCATGCATATTCAGGACGAGAACAAATTAACAATAAATACAATAGGTAGGTTCTGTAATAGAGGCGTCTGGGATTGAGGTCGGAGAAATTTAGACTGCCACGGGAAATGAGGGTATATTGATAGGGACGGAAATTTAGCCTTGCAACAGGTCACCTACGGACCCCTCAAAGAGTTGTTGCAAGGGTTCTTAACGTGCAAAGAGCGTGGCACTCTCTTTAAACGAGGCATCGGATTTAACGTCCCCATTCTGACCGGACGTGGCTGCAAATTTGTACATCCCGCACAGCCAAACGGACGCCCCACTTTGACGAGGGTTTTACCGCCGGTCGGAGGAAGACCAATGGTGACCATACTTCTATTCCCCAGTCACCCTTGGGGTCACATATCGTTTAGTAATGGTCTTCTGATATTCAATATTTAGGATTATCCATGTGCGTCAAACGTAATACCCATTTATAAACCATTTTAGATTTTACATAACGAATAATAATTGAGCAGGTTCTGCAAGCAAAACATGCACATATATCAGCATCTTCAAAATTTACATTTTTAGAGAGTTTTCAAAAAGATGCTTTAAGAATTAGATCAGATCGGTCCTATTTATGTATATTAAGTAAGTGCTCATAACTTTGAAACTAATTAATAAAGTAAAGTTGTACACTGAATCCATCATATAATACAAGCTGCTGTTGGAATATACGTATCACTTAGTTTACTTATATAGTTTTAAGTATATTATCTGTAGTTATAAATATGATATTTTTTTTATTTCGGCATTATATCTATAAAGTTACATCATACTGGAATTGTTTTTCACTTCTTTTGAACTTGTTTCTAAAACAAAGAAAAGGTTAAGTTCATACTAAATTTGTCTTTTTGTTACAATGTAAACAAAATACCTTTTCATAAAATTGTCAAATATCACGATTTTAAGATTAACTGCGACATAAATCAATTTTTCTCAATGTTTCCCCATTAAAACCATTTTCCGTCAATAACTGTGGTGAGCAAGAGGATACATGCCAATTTCTGTTGACCTTTTTAAATAGGCTTCCAACGGTAATTGATCCAGTGATGATTAAGTCAACATTGAAGTGCTATAGATGCATACAGTTGATTTTTTGTTCAGTTTGTGAGCTAATCGCCAAGGAGTCCGAATATCTGATGCAAGTTCCAAAACCTCATCTAAGTACATCCTTTTCTTTCCATTATATTAACTGATTCAATTTATCTTTTTTAATTTTAAAGATAATAGGCAAAGATGTAAAAATAAGGTTAAATGTAATGGCTAGATTTAATTATACAACAGCTCTTATATGTGGGAGATAAAAAAAAGGCTCCATAAAAGCACTTATTTTAAAACACTGAAAAAACACACATTTTAATTACTGTCGTGAGCACTGTTATTTTTGTTAAAAATTGGTTAATAACTGATTTTTTTTTTTTTTATATACAGTTTCGTCAAAAAGGCTAGTGCGATAGCATAATTGGAAATTACAAAGAAGTCATCAAAAGGAGACATAAAGAAATTGACAAAACTGCATTATAAAGAGCGTTTGCCTACGTGGCAAAAAATCCATCCAAAGCTGCCAACAAGCAACTCAGAAAAGGCTTCGAAAATGTCTTCAGCCCAGAGGAGGCGTTAAAAAGATTGCACACAATGGCACAAACCTTATCAACTTGATTAAATGCATGGTTCATTCTCAGTGGAATAGTTCTCTGAAAAAGTTCAAATTGTTGAATACTTAGATTGAATCACTTCACTTGTAATATATATATATATATTTCATTGTTATATGCATCCGTTTTCATGCTCCCTTCCCTGTGCTATTTTATATCATATCAATATTAATAAATTTATCTATATTGTATTAATCCATATTGAATTTTGTGTTTTGTATAAAGAACGTTAGATCACAAAACAGACGACCATATGAGCTTAAATATATCACAGATTTTCTTATATTTATAATATTTGAACAAGCATATCGCTGTTAGGGCTCATAACAGAGTTATCTTTATAACAAAATACCAGTTGAGCTTTGTGGATACTCAAAATGGTTTAATTCTTACTTTCAGATGACACCATACCTTACTACTTATATATTAAGGATATGTATGATATTATAAAAACAGCATATGTTGGGGTCAGTCATGGAGGTCTCCATAAAACTAACAAAGAACTCAAAAAACATTTTGCTATCATTAGCCGGGAAGCAATACGCATATTTACAACCAACTGAGAACAATGTATCTTGAAACGAAAACGTACTGACATATCAATATCATATCAAAGACTGCATAGGGTTCATGAACCGAACATAGTCTATGATATCGGTGTTACCAGATAGTTGCATCAAAAGTAAAGCCCCAGCATATGAAGAAAGTTTCTACAAATTTAAATGACAGTAATAAATTATTATTTGTAAAAAATATTTTAATTCCAACAAAAACAAAATTAGAATCTATGAACTGTTAGGTTGATTTTGTAACTATAACCGCTATGTGTTTTCGTGACTGGAATATCCATAGACTTAGATGTCACAAAACATCAAAATTGATATATTGAAACCAATATGTAGACATGCAACATAAACTTAAATCAGTTCCTCATCAGCTGAATGAATTTATAACTGCTTCAAATTAAAATAATAATGTTGTAACACCATTTCTTCATATGTTCATTCCATAATGGGTAAAAGATTGGTTGATGGTTTCAATAAATCAGCACCCTTAGCAGAAAAACGGAGAAATTATTTTAAAAGAGTTATGAAGATTTATGAAAGAATTTTATCTGAATGAACAAAAATATAGTGAAAGCATCTATAGAACAAACATTGTATATATTTGATTAACAAGATATTATGTATATATTTTTTAGCACAGATGTATAAATATATTTATGTTCTAATTCACTTGTTCAAACGAACATAAAGTATTTATGTGCACATCGCTACTTAATTTCTGAAACCTACTTCAAACCCAAACTGTATACTATATCATTCTTGGTATAATCTAAGAAACACATTTCCGATTTTGTCCAGTACGGTGACCATGTCTATTTTATTAAACATTTATTTGTACAAACTTAATCATCATTAATTTTCACTGTCCACCAAAACATTGGATTCACTGAATGCAAATACGTAACGTCCACTAAATAAAAAATGTTCATGGTACACTGGCCTTACAGAATATCTAAAAATAAACAAGTATCATAATTAGTACACATCCAATTAATCTCTGAATTACATAACAATTCTACACTACTGTAAATATGTCTACACTGTAGTAGTAATCAACGTGGTCACCGCCTAACCTCGAAATCGGTTCTTACAATAGGTACTACGCGTCTAAAAATAACTAGGCGTAGAGCACATAAATATAAATAACTTTGTAGGAGCAAAATCTTCAGTTATAGGGTAATATAGTGAGAGAAAACAGACAACATATAGAAATTTTATATTTCCAATTAAAGAAAGACCGATTAATTTTGATAAAATAGAAGAGTAAAGATTTTATAAGGTGAAATTATAATACTTAGCATTAAAATTTATAATAGAAGAAATGAATAAAATTTATTTTACCCTATAAGAAGAATTTATGATAAAGAATATATATTTTTAATTTTAGTGTGAAGAAACAAAATCTGCTAGAATCATGAAGGCATCGATTCAATCATGTTCGTCTTTATTTGCAAAATATACAATTGGAGATGAATATACTGCCCTGCAACTTGTGCACACACTTGCAGGAAGCGCATACAACATGAACATACCCGTTATGACCATTCATTTGCAGAAATTTGAAATAAAATCAAACTTTTGCAAACTGTGATTGATAATTTTAAAGAATTAATAAAAATCCATAACTTAAGGCAAGTCTTAAAACAGCTCAAATTAAACATACTAAGTAATATGTTAATATTCATACTTAATAAAACATTTACTTATGTTACTATCTATATCGATAATAATTTAATAAACCAAAATGAATGCATAAAATATAACGGAAAGGCCATTTTCATGCATGGGAGTACCAAATGCACATATACATTTACAATAAATAAGAAACCGAAAGAAGGGAAAGAATCGGTCAAAGTTACTGTCAAATCTTCAGCAAAATCCATTAATGAAAATGGTAAATAGTATAAAAGAAAGGAACCAAAAAATGGAAAGCATTGAAACACATTTTTACTAGAATACTAACGCAGACATGCCATCTGTATCTGCAATTACACTGAGTGTTTAATTTAAGAAGTTTTAAAGACCGGTCCTGTGGGAAGTAAGGGACAAACAAATGTATTCCAAAGAAAATATTGCAGACGTCCTGTTGGCCGAAGTAGACGACGAGATATACTAGTATACAATACGTTGACGCCGGTCCTTTTACGGTCATTTACCTCACCGAAAAGCAAGTTCGGTAAAAGGATGATTTAATGAAGCATTGGCCGATGCACACTATTTAGATGCTATTCAGAGAGCAGTAGGAAATATCTCATTTCAACCGTAAAGGCCCTTCTATTAGGCGGCTTGCAATACGCTTGTAGGGTTGAACCTGGTATTTCTGTATCGGAAAAGATAACCAACAATCACACAACAGGTACTATTTCGTCGTATCCTGTGACGGCGACATACAACGTCTTCAGTAACTGGTAAGCCTTTTGTACCAAATAGAATTGAATGTGATTTCCCCATGGCCATCGATAAATTTATCACTCGCTGTTTTTGTTGAATGAATGTAAAACAGTATATCAAGATGAAATGGCAATTATTGATGACAATTATCTGCAATAAAGATTATGGGTGTTGGGGCTAGTTATATATCGAAATCACCATGTCTGTCATACAATTCATCCATATAACAACTCATCTGCAACTGCTGCTCAGATTTTTATTTAAAAAAAAATGCCCTTTAGAATGTTCAGCATATGAAGATAAATTAGAATTCATTGCAAGAAGAGAAATTATTTCTCTCTAGTACCTTCAAAGGGTAATTTTACTAGCACTTATTTTAGTACAATTTATTAACCACTTGTCAATGAATGAATTGTAAAAACAGTAGATCAATATTCACTAGCAAAACTACAAGAACAAACATTGTTAAACTATCATTTATAAAAGTTATTGAAATTTCTTTGTATTGGCTGATTATTTAACAGTTATAGTTGTGTTATTTGTTATTGTAGAATTCTACAGAAAATAGGAGAAACAGTCCTTCCGGTCAAAGTAATTTGGTTGGAGTAACACAGACATGTTACCATCAAATTTACAGCAGCCATCAAACTAATAAAAGTTACTTCAATTATACCTGTAAGTATTTAACTAATTTACCATAAATATTCACTTTATTCATATTTAAAAATCAGAAATGTGAGATGATTGCAGAAACAGAAACACAAGAAGCGCAAGAACGGGGGCGGGGGGGGGAATTCATTAACAGGTCTCTGAATAGTGAATCTGAAGACGAATTCGAAGAGCCCCAAAATTTAAAGGAAAATGATAACTTTTTGTCTAGCCAACCTGTAAATCCTGCAACAACCTCTTTAGATTTGATGAGGGCAGTAACAACAAGAAGTGGAAGAACTGTCAGGGTTTCTGTAAAATTTCAATAAGACCGAAAACTGTTTAATAAAGTTATAAATATATACATGACTCTTGCATGAGTCGTATAAGACAACAGTAGTATAAGTCACCTCTGTAGATCTTTGCATTCTTAATTCGTCTCTGGTAATCAAAGCGAAAATCAAAGCACAAAGATGACAAGTAATGGTAAAACGTATAAACATACCATGGGGTGTATCATTACAAGGCAAACAGTACAGATTAAAATAAAATAAGTTTAAAATCAAACCAAACATTTAGTCAGTGGCGTCTGCTTCATAAGGTATGGACGCAAAAGCATACATTGGCATGTTAGTTGCACTGGTCTGGGAAACATTATTCCTGGTTATCACAATCTTACTCGATACAAAGTACTTGGACAATCAATATTCAAAATGTTGGAATATTTCAAGGAAAACCATGAACCAATTCAACAAAGGTCAAAACCAAGACAACATGCAGACAGCATCTACATAGGACAAACAATATGCACGATACACTTTAAGTACTTACAATTCATGTACACAATTAGATCAAAACTGGAATGAAGATCAATGAACTCGTGTGTTTTGAAAGGGTGCGTATTAACACCTGCCGTTTTGTTATATAAGTCCCCAAATTCAATCAGAACAATCAAAATACCTTTACAGATCTTAAAATTTTTCAATATAGTTGTTAAATGTTATTGAAATTTTACACCACTGTTATCTGTTATAAAGTAAAATTGGTGTTAACTGTTATCAGCATTTTATTTTTGTTGTTAACTTTTTCGCTAAAATTGAGGTGTTGTTACATGTTAACGGACCCCCTATTGCCCCCATCAATGAAGAATATTTAAGAATATTTCAGTGCACTGACACTATCTTTAGTCTAGCATTTTTTTTAACAAATTTCTATATTAATAATAACGATTATTCCAGACTTGTGCAGAAATGAAAGCAGAGGAAGCTTAAAAGATCAACTTTAAAAATCAACAAAAGAACAGGACAAGGCTCACATTATTAAAGCTTAGAGATCAACCTTTGAAAAAAGAAGGCCTGTGATAGAGACCAACTCATCTGGGATATCGGAAATTCTTAGAAAAGTTGTTTATTTAAGTCAATTTTAATGATATACCTAAATGTATTCCGCCATTTTCTACATTTGAAAATGGCTGTACTTAGTCAGGAATATGACAGTTGCCCATTCGTGTGATGTGTTTAATCATTTGATTTTGCCATCTAATTACGCACTTTCCGTTTTGAATTTTCCTCGAGTTGTGTGATTTTATTTTGTTTAATTTTGTAAAAAATGTATGTATATTATATTATAAAACAGCTTAACACAAATATTAAAATAATAACACAATCTGTGAATAATATGGTGAAAATTTAAATAAAGTAACTTCTAAATTAATTACATGATAAACTGCACGTTGTCATTCAAACTAATTCATTAAGGTGAACAAAATTGTAGCATATTAAAACTTTAATTCTGTCAGTACATGTATACTCCACATTATCATAAATATCAGAAGATATGGTAGGAATGCCAATGAGACAACTCTCCATCACAATTAGTAAAAGTATGGCCTTCAGCACATATTAACAATATTACGATTGAATTCAAAAGCCTAAAAGGTTTCAAAACTATTTGCTTTAGTATATTATGTAAATGCAAGAAACAGTTAACAAATAGTTCTTTTTTGTAATTTTGAAGATTTTAACTATGTTATAAATGATTGAATTATCTCCCTTTATATTCATAAACTTGTAAACTTTGTATTATCAAAACTGTTTTTATTTTCAAGTTTTTGATAACAAAGCCAGTCTAAATAACTGTTGTGTAGTTTGCTAATACATTTTAGAATAAAGTTCAACATTTTATCTACCCCCACCCCACCCAAGTCATGCAAGATTTAAAATTATACAGCAAAAGGAAATGCCACTCCCTCCTCTGAAAGTATTACAGAAGATAAATATTGCAAAGATCAGTCAGACCTGCAGACAGGTACAGTAGAGTTTGTGGGGAAAAAAATGTATGCATACATTTTTTTTAATTTTATACTCTACCACAATAAATGATTGATTGATTGTTGGTTGCTTAACGTCCAGTGGCAAATATTTCATGCATATTCAGGACGAGAACAAATTAACAATAAATACAATAGGTAGGTTCTGTAATAGGGCGTCCGGGATTAAGGTCGGAAAAATTTAGACTGCCACGGGAAATGAGGGTATATTGGATAGGGACAGAAATTTAGCCTTGCAACAGGTCACCTACGGACCCCTCAAAGAGTTGTTGCAGGGTTCTTAACGTGCAAAGAGCGTGGCACTCTCTTTACACGAGGCATCGGATTTAACGTCCCCATTCTGACCGGACGTGGCTGAAAATTTGTACATCCCGCACAGCCAAACGGACGCCCCACTTCAGCAAGGGTTTTACTGCTGGTCGGAGGAAGACCAATGGTGACCATACTTCTATTCCCCAGTCACCCTTGGGGTCCACAATAAATGACATGGTATAATAATAACTTAACATGCCTTTTCGTTTATTAGCTAATTGCCAGGAACTTTGTTGCATTTTAAATGGACTGGTGTACAAACAGTGTCCTTGATTGGACAAGGTGCAGGAACATTTAGATAGTTGCACTCTCCGATATTATTTACAACAAAACAGGCAATTTTTCATTTATCTCTTGTGTTTTATTCCGTCATTAAACTTATACATAGCAAAGCATTACCAGGTGGACACTTTTTAGAGGGAATAATGTTGTGTTACAACTCCTGACATTGATAATTTTATATGCTACTTTGTTTCAGACATGGCAGAATGATGAGTTAAAAGAGGTAAAGGATGCCGCTGAATATGTCAACCCTGATGAAGAAACATATGCGAGTGCATTTACAAAGTGTCCCTTTTCCCAGTCCAGTTAAGGAACCCATCAGTACGCCTCTGGAGCAACTGCCCAAGGAAACGCGGCCAGAAAAAAAACCCCAGTGCTTCATTTGTAAAATCGTTTATGATTCAGAGGCAGACTTTGAGTCCCGCTGGGTTTAGTGTAGTAAGAAGTGTTACGGTTGGTGGGTACATTGTTATATTTACAGTAAGAACAGTGAATCATACACGTAGGGCTTCGTCTCCTTCCGTCATCACACTAAAATACAAAATGGATAAAGAAACTTATTATCATCAATTAGCTTGATTGTTCCATGTATTTGATAAACATAATTATATCAGGATGATACCCTATCATATTGGAGATTTAAAACCTTGTCCGCCTGAGGTCATTCAGTTTTTTGCCCAATGTTGTTTTTCTGTCTCTTTTTCAGGTGAGCAAGGCTTCTCGGCTGCTCTTGATGAAGCACACGAAATGGAGATGAACCTTATAACAAAAAAAGAAAATGTTCTAAATTCTTTCATCCAGTCATCTTTAGCAGCACTAACCTATTATTTACCATACAGGGCTGAAACTCTTCACAATTTAAAAACAAACTTATTCCTTGAAAATGATATGCTACATCATACAAAACACACCACCCCTTATGTTGAGTTTAAGGAGAGTAACATTCAAGAGTATTTTTGTCATTTACGGCAGTCTTTTTTGTTTAGTACAGGAGATAGACAGATACTTCATCATATTTTTACCGACAATGACGCAATAGCTGAACAGACGGACAGTTTAATGAAATACATACAGTTTGGACAGGAAGATTTAGCAAATTATGTAAATTGGGTTTTTTCTACAGACTACGGACAGCAAGACAAAAAGCCCTCCCCGATAATAATGAAATTTACAAACTTTTAGTATCACGAAGTTACAGTTCATCGACGGATTAAAGAAATAAAAGATTAAAAAATTGTTATTTCATGTTTTAGGAAAAATTAGCTTTTTCTAAATTTACAAAGCAAGCCAGATTCTAATTTGAAACAGTTTATACAGCTGCCTCATGCTATTTGTGATGCTGAGGGTGTGCCAGAGAAAGGACAAAAGAGTTGGGCAACCACCATTTTTCAGAAATTATATCCAGAATCATTCTTCACTAATCTGCCAGTTTTCATTACAGCAGCTATGGCACTAGCTGATGTTATTGATGCAATGTTCATCATTCCTCTTTCTATACATAAAATATTTTCAGAATATGCAGTTTTCAATTTTGAATTGTGGATAGTTCGTCAACATTGTCAACTCAACTCCTCAAAGTACATATAATATTTGACCACCCGAACAGTAATGGTGTTAGTCCAAATGACCTTGAACGATTAATACGTGATTCTGAAATATAGTCCTCAGATTACGAAAACATATGTCCGAACACAGTCTTGCCTCAGAACTGGAGATCTTTTATTGGTGTCAGAATACAAAAAAAAACGTTTACTTGTTAATTCTCTTTTAGACAAATTTTTACAGCTGGCTAATGAAAAGTTTTCAAATTTTGTTTAGTTACAGCAGGTGGCTTTGATAACAAATTCAAAGACAACGCACTATGCTCCAAAATAGTTCTATTACATAATATTTTGTAGCAGCTGGTGATCATACAAAGAGTTTGGTTGCAGGCTGTAACATCCTCTGCTATAAACCTCATCAATTACAGTCCTGATACATGTAATTCATAGGTTTACAACTACTGAAAAATATAAACAAATTAGTGTATGTCCAATTGAAAGATATATACAGTAGAATCTGCTAAAAAAGAAATATGCATTACCACCAACCTTTCCATTTTCAGAAATGCAATTGTCATTAAACAGTTGCAAGCAGAACTAACTAATAAAGCCGAAAATGACAGTTACGATTTACTTCTGAAGGAGATACGGTAAAGAAGAGTGTAAGAAGGATTATGGGCACAATCCTGGATAACTGTATTGCCATGAAATTGAATTGGCTAGGGTGAGAGGACAAGACTGCTTTTCCCCGTTTGATCCTTAAAGATGTTGTAATAAGTAAGCATTACACTTTATGAGTTCTTTATGGCAAATTATACCTACAAATCCTTCTAATACTAATGAATTGCTGACCATTAGACAAACAAATGACCAATATTAAAAAAAGAAAAAAGATTGCTTATTTAAGGTTTTATTTTGTATTAAAATAGTATTTAAAATGTTTAGAATATACCTTAATTTATATAACATATCTAGTAGGGAGGTTACGCACGCATGCAATAGGCAAATACACAGTTCAAGTTTACTTATAACTGAATTACAGAGTCGGTTAGAAAAACCGTAGCTGTAAGGAGCTAGAGGAAACAGGTAAAGATTGGCTGCGGTTTAGCCTTGACAGAGAAGGTGGCATGAAACAGAGAAGGAAAGAAAGAATAACATAAATAATAATGACAGTGTTGAAATTCAAATTGAGGAGGACAATACTCGTGGTGACGACCAATGATATCAAATTTAGAATAAATAAAGTTTCATCTTCTGAATTATTTAATTTTCATTCTGGATCTGGAACCAATACAACTAAAATTACCTCTCATAAAAAATATATTGTATGAGCGACTTACTATAAGCCATACGTCATTTGTGCTGTTAAAGAAATAAATACAATTGATATGAAAAAAAAAGATGTGGTATGATTGCTACAACTTTTTACAAGAGACCAAATGACACAGAGTTTATGTGGTCGATTCATCAAACATTGTCAAAGAAATATCTTAGTGTCACACAATAAATGAAATAAAATAGGCAAAATTCATGAAAAAAAAACAAGGGTAGTAACAATAATGGGTAATACACAAATACAGAATTGCTACCTCTACTTTGAACACAAAAGAAAGAAGATCAAATATCATGTGCTCCGAAGTATTTATCATATCCAGCTCCTCATGCAGCATCCATTGAGATTTAGTTGATACAATGGATCAACGTATTGCCAACATAAAAATGAGAAATATCTACCTTGGACCAACATAGTGCCAACACAGAAATAAGACATATCTACTTTGGACCAACGTAGTGCCAACATAAGAAAATATATTTCTACGTTGGACCAACGTTGTGCCAACATGGATTTCGTTTTTATACAATGGGCCAACGATGACTCTATGTATTGCATACAACCGTACAACGTTGGGCCAACATGAAGCCATCATAATGGGCCAACGTAGTCCCACTTTGCACTTATACGTTGGACCAACGTTAAAATACAACGATTGGCCAATGCAATGATATACGTTGGGCCAACATACTCATGTTGTCTGGGTATATAGATTTGCATGATACAGTGAAAATATGGTCAGTTTTGGTTGATAATTTTGTTATAGGAGTCAGTCTGAGATATCAAAACTACTGAAATTTGTTTACAATTCAATATTTTGAATTAAAAAGAGGACATGCTAGAACTCTAAATTGATGCGGAAATTTTTTAGTCATTGTGTTCCAATATTGCTGTCATTTGTATTCTATAGTCCCTCCTCCTGACATTAAACATTACTGATTAACTATGTGGCTATATAATTTACATCATGAAGAGCGTATATGGTCAGTTTTGCTTGATGCGGTCATATAATTTTGTTATACGAGGCATCCTGAGTAAGCCAGTCTGAGACATACTTGAAATTTTTTGTGAAGGAAAAAATTTACTTTGATTAATTTTCAATTCATTAGAGAGGTGTAATAACATTATTAATTAACTGTAATCGTCAAGATGTCAATCGAAAATGACCAGTTGGACATTTAATTTTGACGTACCAATTATCATTTGATATTTAAGGTCAGTGTTTCCAGAATGCGATGAAAATCTGCGTCAACGCGCGTTTACTACAAACAGTAAACGTGCATTTACTTTTGACGAAAATAGAAGACGAGTCTTTTATTCATGCTAACGCGGAGTTAAACGCGAAAGTAAACGCCTGTTTACTCTTTACGAAATTAGAAGACGCGCCTTTTTGCGTTAACGCGGAGGTAAACGCGAAAGTTAACGCCCGAACTTGTGGATGAACGAGGCGTAGACGCAGGTGGCGTCTCAAGGGAAGCGTATGTCGGATTTTGGGCTGCGTTCATGGAAAAGTCAACCACAGGAGAAGCTGAGAGGGTACCATGTATAAAACTTTCTATGCAGCGACTAGAGTGGGAAACTGTTGAACGAATCCTCGCAACAGGATTCATAGATCATGCAATATTTCCAATGAATCTATGTACAGTGTTTACTATTGTGGTAATTCACGGAAAAGATCAGTAACAAGTGATTCTATGTTGGAATCTTTTCTTAACTACATTGCACCGATGGAGAAAGATGTTTTGTTATTATTCCACTTGTTTTTTCTCCTTTTTTTGTCAAATCCGGGTAACAAACTAAAACTGAGGGAAACACATCAAATATAAGAGGAAAACAACGAAACAACAGAAATACCAAAGTGCAACAAAACGACAATGCAACACACAGAAACGATTTACAATATTACAATTGCCATTTTCGTAACTTGGTACAGGATATTTAAAGATAATTATTCTTTTCAATTGTTTTAGGTAACAACTTTTAAGGTTGTTGTCTCACATTCAAGCCTAAAGCCTTAAATAAGCCTTGCTCCATCGTACGTCGTATAGTGACATATCATCCAGTCATTATACTAATTTGAAATAGATTCGGTTACCTACGTGACGTGCTAAGCTTCTAATTCATACAAATGGCGACGCCACGGTAGGTTGTCTGATTTTTTTTCTCCTGGGCACGTTGTTATTATATGACAGAGTGTTGTGCAAAGTACTTGTCCATATGCTAGTTTGTATCTTACGTTACATGTATTCAAGTCGCAAGAAATGATAGTGTTCACAAACATTTCTACACAGTTGCCAGATAAGGAACATTGACGATCACAGTTTGCTTAGCAATAAAAAATTGTAAAGTATTGAAGATAATTTTGAATTATATTAACTAGGTGTATTTAATTTATATAATTAAGGAATGACTGTAATATTTTTCTGTCTATGAAGAATAACATCAAAATGTGGTGCACACTGAATAACCCGCGTAGCGGGTTATTTTAAAGTGTGCACCACATTTTTATGTTATTTCGAATAGACAGAAAAATATTACAGTCATTCTTATAATTTAATTCTTAATTCCATTTTAAACCGGTGTAAATCATGAAAAACGTTGATGACGTCAAGGTCACATGACAAAATTATGTCTATGAGCTGATAAACAAAACAACGTCAGCCAATCGGAAGACGCGTTACATCGAAAATTAAATTATTTTTAATATCTCCTCTAAAAAACTTTAGATACACTGCAAGGTTATTTCTGGGACCAAACCAATTAAATTGGACAACAGTTCTAAAGGTCAAATACTCCTTGTAGATGAGTTTCCAGCATGATGCAGAGTCAAAGTACGGCAACAATTTGTCTCCTTTGCACAGACCAGCATGTGCATACGGTGCAGAAACAGAGTTGTTACCGATATTCTTGTGAACCATATATTAGTAGCAAGAACTCCGTACTATTGCATCATCTGTCAGTTCAGGTGTACCAATTTGAATATACTCCCAACAGCACGTGAATTTTCATAGGCCACACCAGACTTTGAAAGCTGGTTTACAAGAGTCTCTACCTGACCAGGACTATTTCCTTGTTTCTGAGTCACCATACTGTCCAGAGGTAGGAGGAGATTTCAGAGTATTACCTAGGCAGAGGCCAGGTTTAGGAACCATCGTTGATCCTGTACTAGTCTTCAGGAAGCAGCACTGGTGGAATATTTCCTTCAACTTAAATTCAATCCCAAAACGGCCAGTAGGACAGGCCACTGTTTATGTACCTTCCTTCATTTATGCGTCAATCAGAACAATACCAGCTCTTCAATTTCAACCCACCTTCAGATACCTCGTCATTACCTCCACCTCCATTTGATTTTTCTTTAAGACATTGGTCATCTTCATCTTTGCTTGGATCACTGCCAAATGAAAACAAACAACATTGTGGATGAGCTAATACAAGAAATCCAGGTTGCGCTGGGAGTAGATTTGCAGTACACAAACGATTGATTGATTGTTGGTTGCTTAACGTCCACTGACAAATATTTCATGCATTTTCAGGACGAGAACAAGTTTACAATAAATACAATAGGTAGGTCTTGTAATAGTAGAGGCCAACTGGGATGATGGTCAGGGAAATTAGGACTGCCACTGAAAAATGAGGGTATATTGGATAGGGACAGAAATTTTGCTTTCAACAGGCCACCTACGGACCCTCAAAGAGTTTTTGCAAGGGTTCTTAACGTGTAAAGAGCGTGGCTCTCTTTAAACGAGGCATCGGATTTAACGTCCCCATTCTGACAGGACGTGGCTGCAAACTTGATACATCCCGCACAGACAAACGGACGCCCCACTTTGGCGAGCATTTTACTGCCGGTCGGGAGAAGACCAAGTGACCATATTTCGTTTCCCAGTCACCCTTGGGGCAGTACACAAACGACAAAGACTTCTTTGACCTTCCTGAATCACCTGCTGTATCCACTCCAGAATTGGCGTCATCGCTACGCAACATAATCATGCGAGAAAGGGAGATGGAGGAAAAGGAAAATCTATTGCCTTAGTTATTGGGTGCTAGTGATCGTTCTACTCCATCAACTCACCATCCTGCACTGGAGTGGAGACAGGGCCATCCTGCATATTCATCATCATCTTCTTCGTCTTCTGCATCTGTGACAAGGTGAAACAGTCCATCTCTACTTTTCTCGTGAATACAGCTGCCGAGCATGCTAAGACCAGGAAAGAGTGAGCCAACTACATACTGTGATTTAGATCAGTTGTCCGATAACCGGGACAAGAAATAAGGAGGTTGAAGAACGACAGACCCAATAGAACTACCATCGTCAACTGATCTTGGATTCAGCAAAGGCGCCGGACGCCTACTCCCAATATTCGACATTTGGCTACAGAGAAGCTTGATTGATTGTTGGTTGCTTAACGTCCAGTGGCAAATATTTCATGCATGTTCAGGACGAGAATAAGTGTAGGTCAACCCCTTTTTTCTCTCTCCTTAATTTCTATGAGCACTGAATTACAATATTTTAATATAATGTTTAATTTTATGCTGTAGTTTAACATGTTCAAAGAACAAGGGATATTTTACTAAAGAGGGCGCTGTAAAACAGATTACTTAGCAGAGGGAAATCTTCAACTGTCAAGCTCTATTTTTAATAAGCAATTAAAACAGATCCAACACAAATTACCATTTGAAAGATCACCACCATCCTTAGAGATGTACGACCATAAGCATATCGATAATGACACCTTTGACCTGTTGAGAACGAAGCAAATGTTGGAAGATTCTATATGTTGCCTTAAATACACAAAACTGGCAATCCAGGTCAACCCATTTACCCAACTGAAAAGATATCCAAATTTATAGTACATCACTTAAGACATCTTGTCAAAGAACTACCGTCTTACATTTGGGATACGACTGATAATCTTAAGAAAATGGAAAGCCTCAATCCTTTAAAAACAATAGTATACTCGCATCCATGGATGTGCCTTCTGAGTATACCAACATTACACAAGACGAAGGAAAAGCAGCAACTTTCTCTATCACATATATGCATAATGCCATTGAACACACATGACACAATATATTATGATTTTTGTTAGAAATTGTTTGTGGTATTTTTGTGTATGTCATTGTCTCATTATGTGGGTACCCATTTCTTTCCACAACTCCTTTTGAAAACTATGTTAGATCACGTCGAACGCCACAGGGTCTGTTGGGACTCTATTTTTTAAAAATTTAATTTGTGTTATTTTTAGGTGTAACTTTAGTTACTGTTATCTGTGATGCTTGCTCCTATAAACACTCGTATATTACGTTATGTGTGATAATAGGTGCTGAAACCAAACACAAATTCTATTTCTAGGGTACGAATAAATATTGCTTTATTTGAAATAAAGCAATGAATCTAAATAAATAATGCTAAGGAACATGAATGTGTTAGCTATTGGGACAAATACAATCAGGCCTTTGAGGCAGACATGTTTATCAAGGGATTTTTGAAAGCTAATGAAAATGGTGTTCAACACATGCACCTCATTGGTGATAGGGATTAAAGTATCTATGATAAGATTTTCTAGTTTGGGAAAAACATGTAAAAAGAAAGTTCTAATCATGTGTTCAAATGTCTGCGTTCAAATCTCGAAAAACTAGAGTATATAGGAAATTTTATAAATTGTATAAGCCATATTTACGGATACCCTTCAAGGTGCTCAAATTTTTGCAAGTCCAATTCAAAGGATACATCATGTTCAGTTTAAGATAATGCTGATACCGAAAATATCCAATATCCAGAATAATTCATGGCAGAGAAAACCAGGGTAGAGGAAATAGAGAGACTTTTTCACTGCCTACGGTTTTTGTTTAAATCACCATTTTCAGGCGAATCACGCACAAGTACTCGGTTTTTCTTATTTATTTGTGTTTTCCGTTGACGTTTTTTTTTTAGTTTGAATTCTTATTTTATTGAAAAGAAATATTCCTTTACTCTTTTTTTTTCTTCAACATACTTCCACATTACTTTTCTGTATCTTCATTTTAAATTTCTTTTATTGTATTAGATTTTGTAAAATTTAACAATCTTTAGTTTTCTTTCGTTTATTTCCTTTTGTTTATAAGCAAATTAAAGATAAAAAAATGACAGCACGACACAAATAACGTATTTAATACCACATCTACTTGTTTTGATATATTGGAATTATTTTAATATGAATAGGTACTTTATGAATATACTTCACACACATATGCCATTTCGTGTATATATGTACACATTTACGCATTCGCATGCATGCATGTATACAGAGATAAGGTAGCTAGTTAAACGTTTTAAACAGTCAATTACCGCTAAACGGTAGCCAATAACTCTTTCTGCAGTAAACGCTACGTTTGTCTAAAAAAATCTAGATGTCAGATGACTTATACACGAATTTAGATGAGGACCAACCCATGTCTCCTTCTCCAGGCGAAATTACACCGAACAGATTCAATGTGGCACTTCTCCGGAGTTAAAGAAATAAAAGAAAAAATCATTGATGACGCTAGTGACTCAAATGCTGATTTCAGTGTCAAAAAATCAAAATCAGACGACAAAAAGCAGCCTCAATTGCTGATTTTTATTTACAAGAAAACATAGTTCCAAACAAAACAAAATTCTTGTAATAAAAAATATACAAGAAACAATGTTTAAAAGACAAAAAAAAGTTTATTCGGATATTTTTCCTGCAACTTTGGAAATTACTAGTATATATATATATAAATCTGGTTAACTTATATGTTGAGAAACTTAGTAAAATAAGGCCGAACTTTCCTCGTGAATTTCATTTACCTTATTTTTACAACGTAGGCACGGCAGAAATATTCTTTTCTTTTGGTAGGTATATAAGCCTTTCTATTTAAGAACCAGTTCAATCGACGGTATGTCAAGTTCGAAACAGCAGCCCAAAATAACAAGTGCCAAAGAGGTTAGTATTTTCAATGTGAAGATAAAGATTTAGACTATTTGAACTATTTTAAAACTCAAATTATTCAGTAAGATATACTGATATACTTCAAGTAAAGCTGTATGCTTCTTAAATCAACATCTGTGGTCCTATCAATACTGAAGTATTCAACGAAAATTTAAAATTTGAATAAGTTTAAATAAAACTTTTCGAGAAAACTGCTTCAATGTATAGTTAACTTCTTAGAATTATTTTTCCAAACATGTCCACGATATATCGCGAATCAATTTAATATGTAGTTATGAAAATAAAAGTTAAATTTCATTTTGTTACACAATATTAATTAAACAGACGTGAAAACAATTCATAGATCATGCCCGACTTCACCAGAACTATACCCGACAATCCAGAGCAGAAGCTGTTCAATACTTAAACTTGAGTTGGAAGTCATGTCTTAACGATATTGTCAAACTTATATGTTATGGAAATATATAGTAAGCTGTCAAAACTTGTTATAAGGAGATCAGACATAAACAATAGACAGTTTGTGATCACAGAAGAGGCTATTTGTTCTACAAAATAAGCAGAAACTCATATCAGATTATCTATAAATAATAAAATTGAGAGTTCTGATCTGAAAACACTAGATACAAGGTAGTTACTGCCATGTCCATTATATTTATGAGCAGATTACCGACCATGAATGCACTGCAACACAATCTTGGAATCATCTTGTACAACAACAATTTGCAAATAGATTCGTTTCATATTCTTTCAAAATTGAAATAACTAATTCATATTCCACTACGAATACAGATCTCTATAGAATTAAAAATTTTGCTGGTCAAATAGTTCAGCGTATAAAAAGCACTTGAAGAAAATGGGTGTTAGAATACAGTAGAACCAAATGATCATTCGTACAACAAACTTGAAAATGATGCTCCTAGTAGCATAAATGAGCATTCCTATTCCAAGATTACTTCCGATTGTGTAGACAGACCACATGACAATTAGAGTCCTGCATATAGGTTCAACCTCCTTAGATTTGCAGCTAAAAGTAATGGACATGACTCAAGACCATCAGAATATACTCAAACATTAGGTCCAATTAATGGCTGTAAAGGATCGAGTCAACTGTGAGCATCTGTCCGACATATTACAAATAGAGAATCTGGAGGATGTTGTCAATAATGGCTGTAAAGGATCGAGTTAACTGTGAACATCTGCCAGACACATTTCAAATAGAGAATCTGGAGGATGTTGTCAATCATGGCTGTAAAGGATCGAGTTAACTGTGAGTATCTGCCAGACACATTTCAAACAGAGAATCTGGAGGATGTTGTCAATCATGGCTGTAAAGGATCGAGTCAACTGTGAGCATCTGCCCGACACATTTCAAATAGAGAATCTGGAGGATGTTGTCAATAATGGCTGTAAAGGATCGAGTCAACTGTGAGCACCTGCCAGACACATTTTAAATAGAGAATCTGGAGGATGTTGTCAATCATGGCTGTAAAGGATCGAGTTAACTGTGAGCATCTGCCCGACACATTTCAAATAGAGAATCTGGAGGATGTTGTCAATAATGGCTGTAAAGGATCGAGTCAACTGTGAGCATCTGCCAGACACATTTCAAATAGAGAATCTGGAGGATGTTGTCAATAATGGCTGTAAATCTCAATATCTTTTTAGAGAATCTGGAGGATGTTGTCAATTTGCTCAATCAATAATGAAATGCAAATAGTGAGATAATAATTAGCTTTTAGCAGCCAGTATGAATCAATTTTGTCAAAATAAGCTAAAAACATTGATTTTGAATTATTCAATCGCAAGTGAATTATTCGACCTCATTGGATCCGTATTCATGTGAACTTCAATTTAACCCTTAGCTTGAGATGGATAACACGTGAATTGTATGTGTAAAGTTATTTAAAGGAAAAGAATGTCAACATTGAAAGTCAAAAAAAAAGGTAAATCATTAGATTGACTGATTCGATCCACAAAAATATTCTTATACAGATAAAAACGATGATAAGCATTTATTTTTCATCTATGAAATGTAATTTAATAGACCTAGAATAATACAACAGCACGAGTTGCTTAATCAATTTCAATATCTATATTTATGTTTACATCGCTTATATGGTCATCGCATGACATTAAAGGTCAACTCGATAATTAATTAGATGGCGTCTGGCCTAACATACACACGAAACGAAGCTACGTATTTTCAAGCTCGCGCCCTGTTTATTATTTATTTTAGACTTTTAATAGTTTGAATAAATGTTGTATATTGTTATAAATAAAATATGAGATTTTGAATTAAATCGGTGAACATGAATTTGACAGCTAGTGCCCCTTTAAAAAATGGTTGATTTCACTGTAAAATAATCAATAAAACAACTATCTGTAAAAAGTGGTTTAATCTGGTAAAAGTAAAATAAAATTAACAACAAATAAAGTGGTCGATTGAATAGTTCATCTAAAAATTATCCTAAACACATGGTCGATTAAAGTAACATCTAATACATTTTCTTAAAAATGTCGATATTGTTGAATGTTATTGTGTAGATAGTTGGTAACACTTTCATCGGAATATAGTAACAAATAATCCTTTTTTATATTTAATCCGACACTTGAACTACATTAACAAACGAATCAAGAAAAATATACATAATGATAATTTCAAATTGCATTTATAGTCAATTACAAATCAGTTGCACGAAATTCACATGAAGTACCTGAAAATGTTCACATATAATACAATTTCCGGAGTCAAAATTATAAAGAACAAAGAAATTTCAATAGCAATTGACGGAGCTCAAAATAATAATTAGCGGAGAATAACAGTTTTTAATTTGAATAATGAATTTTTCGCTATTCGCGACACTCCCAACCACAAACATGTCACTCAAAATGTTCAAAATAGTCATTAACTACATCATATGTGCTGCTTATATCCTTTCCATTCGCACAGTGTGTTCTTTTCCTCATTGATATTATTATTGTCTGAACATGTGTTCCTGACCGTCCAACAGTAGTGTCTTCACTCAACTCGTCGTCACTCACGGTTATTTCACGAACGGCTTTAATGTTGTCATCCTGGCCATAGACGTCCGTCTCCATATGCTCAGCTGGTAGTTCTTCGTTGGATGATTGTCTATGATACAGATATTTTTTTTGATTGAAATAGGAACATATTTTTTTTTTGTTGATTAAAACAGGAACATATATATTATACTGTTCGCAGATTAAAATATTCATTTTTCTATATTTATAATACATATCCATTCTAAGAAACAAATCGATAGTAAAATTAGGATTTTCTCTGAGT